>BMAW01028818.1:227989-329117 GCA_019974015.1 Nephila pilipes | reverse complement strand
TATATATATATATATATATATATATATATATATATATATATATATATATATATATATATATATATATATATATATAAGAATTGCTGAAATTTTGCTTAAGAAGCTGAGCACTGTAATTGTGAGGTGAAGAGTAGTAAGATGAGCATAATATTTTATTAGGCAGTACAAATTAATGCGAATTTTCACACTAATGTTAGATTAGAAGAAATTTATAATAAGTAATAACATTTCTGATGATATTATAGTATGCAATCAACTTAAACCTTTGAAATAAAAAAAAATATATCTTTCATGATTATTTTAACCTGCTGAAAAAAAAATCATCAGTTTCATATTAAATAATAAAAGTAACTATATATATGAAAATATTTTTATAATGCTTATGGATTTGTTTTAAATTTGCAAGAGTAGTTGTTTATTAAGCTTTTCTAAGTTATTTTCTAAAAGATTAATCAAAAATATTTAATATGAAACTTAAATAAGACATTCTAATCCAAAAAAATAATAATTAAATGGTACTGATAGAATTAAAGATTTATTTCTGAGTAATCGCAATCACTATTTGAAAAAAAAATTAATCCTGAAACACTTTTTTGCATCAAAGCTTTTATTTTCATTAGAATTTTAAAGCTTGCATAATTTTAGTTTAATACTAACATTTCAGTGTTTCCGTTTGCGTTCTCAGAATAATAGATCTTCTACTATTTATTTTGTTTCGCTGAAATTTTAGAACAATTATTGTTCGATGCTGAATTAGTTAGAGAATAATGCTCATTGTTTTATATTTTCTTTCATTTTCTCAATTTTCTTTGTCATACAGGCTATGATTAAGTAGGAATATATGTGATTCCTGTTGTAGTCTCAAAACAGATGTGTCGCAATATTTCATTCGTGGGAATCTGTATGTGAATGATTACGGCATTGTAAAGGAGGGCTACTTTGAATGATATTAACATGAGAGAAGTGGGCAATAAATAGATTTAGAAATCTTAGAATGTACTTCCTTATATAAATAATTTATATATGAGTTAAAATATCATTGAATGAAATGGGTAATTTAAGAATTCACTTAAAGAAGAGTTTATAGCTTGAATACAGTTCATGTAAATTTAAATAATACAACTAAGCGTAAATGTAGTTATATAATAATTTTGAAAACATTTCTACTAATTTTTAAAAAGAATTTTTTTTTACTAAAATAGAGAATTAGGAATGAATATATATGTAATATAAGAGGTGCTCAAATGAAGAAAAGGCAAGCTGAAAAAGGCAATACTTATATTGGAAATTTAAAAGAGATTGTCATGATTATAACAATTACATAATTGTTACCATTATAATTATACTCACCAACAATTCGGAAGCAAATGATTTATAAGATATCAAGTATATTAATATATGAAATTTAGTTGAATATATTATGTTGAATAACTGAGGTATAGAACATTTGAGAACTTAGTATAGAATAAATGATGTTGATTTTTGAAGAAGAATCCTGAATTATTTAATCTATTTCGCCGTCCGAATGCAAATGTATCTCTTGCAAAGATTTTCTAAGTGGTACAAAATATTAAAAGCCATACGGTGATAAATCCGGGTTGTATGCTAGGTGTTCCAATTCTTCCCAACGAAATTTTTGTATGGTTATATTGGTTTCATTGGAGACGAGTGGTCAGAGGTTATCGTCAATTTCTTTAAGAGAAGGCCAGACCATTTTATTTTGACTTTCTTATTAAGCTTTGTAAGAATATTGCAGGATTATGCAGAATTTAGAGGTGCATTTTTGTTGCAGGATATCAATTTTAAGTGGTCCACAGTAGTCAATGAAAAAAGTTAACATCACTTTCTTACAGATTGCTACAGATTTCCCTACCACATTGCTCTAGATTTTTCGGAGAATGTAATGATGTATATTTCCACTGCATACTAGTTTCGCAAATGCGAGACCTTCGTTAGAAACGGATTACATATTGTAAACTCAGCCTTATTCGGTGTATCTTGTGAACACCGGTGAGATGTTTCGGTATCTATTGAACTTATGCACTATTGTACGGCAGTTGTTGGTGAGGGGATATTTATTGCATTGTTCCTTTTCTTAGACGCAATACTATACGTAAGTAGAGAGTTGTAATTTTTCGATTTTGTGTTACCATTTCATCAAATGTATAAATAGATTAATTCGATGTTTACTTTTTCTGCTCTTGAATGATCTGATATTAATTTTCGCATTTCATGAAAACTTTTACACAATTTGTTTTAAACTGTATAATTTATTGTTCATGTAAATGAATAAGATACCTAGATACTAATAAATCTTTCAATAAATTTGTTTTACCTTAAGCAATTTTTACAATATCATGAAATTCTCTGACGACTTACAGTAAACATAAAGCCGGACAATAAATTAATTATTTCAATTTTTTAAAAAAAAAAGATTTCTGAAAATATACCGATACCTTATTTTTTCGAAAATACTTGAAAAAATTAACAAAAGGAGTAGCTAAGTTCACCGAGAGAAGCGTTTAACTAATAAATTACGTGAACTAAATTTTTCACTACCGATAATAAGTATTTGAAAAAGAGTAAAAAAGTTACAAAGTGTATTTTTCTCTTAATCATGCAATCAATAAATACCCTTTTTGGAAGGATTTTTTTTAAGTTCAAACTAATAAATTACCAGTCTATTACTGAAAAAGTGGTTTTTTCTTCTGTTAATTAAATGTTATATAAATATTTATATGAGGACCTTCCAATTTATACTACAGATACTTTGAGGTAACAAATTATACACAAAATGTTTTAACAATTTGTAGATAAAAATATAAAGAAATAAAATTATAAAAGACTTACTTTAGACTTTACACATGCAAATTTTTGAGAAATCTATTTAGATCTCATAACTCATGTTCACATTTTGACTTAAAAATCAGCTATAATTAACCATAATTTAGAGCTGAAATAAAAATCATTGATTAAATTTAGAAAATTGTATTCACTAGCATAAATATGTCATGAAAAAAATAATACGAAAATGAATTTGCAGTACAGTGAATGAAATTCCATGAAGTTGCGTTTTTGACTATAATAATCATTAAAATGTTTTCCATAAATCTTGGAAAATAAATAGATTCAATATAAGCTGATTAAAATATCTACCTCTGATTAGGTTGCTCTCGCTATCTTGAAAAAAATACTTTTTCTTTCAAAAACATTTTTTATCTGATTTTAACAAATTAAAATTGGACATATATCTATGGAAAACTATTTTTTTCGATACATCGGACTTTATTTTAAAGAATGAAAAGTAAATTAAAAAAAAAAAAAAAAAACATAAGCTATTTTTTTCTTCAGCTGTATTTTATATTAGGAAATAAGTATGTAAGGAAACTGCAATTTAATGGATTTGAATGAAAAAATTTCAGACTGCAAATATTTTTTATAAAGACTTTTTTTTCTTGAATGAAGAAGCTCATTATTTTAAGTTTCAAATTAGTAGAAAATAATAAATTTCCTTCGAAAATAATTTTCATATCATTGATAATAAAAAGAGCTAAACAAAAGAACGTTACATTTTTACACATTTTTTTTTGAAGTATTAATTTTAATGAGAAGGTAGGAAATTAATTTATTGAGAATAAAGTTGTTTAGTTAGTCATATAGAAAACACTCGCATTTCAACTTACTACATATATAGTTAATACATATTTATTTCCAGTTATGTCATTTTTAGTTCTTTAAAAGTTCAAATACTTTATGATATTATCGTCATTCACTGCGCTTAATAAGCCAGAGAATAACTATAGAAATTAGCTACTTTTTGTTTAATTTATAAGAATTTCATCGTATTTAAAGGAACAATTAATTTCTTAAGAAAATTTTATTTGAAGAACAAGATTTCATTGCATCTTAAGAACAGTTATATTCAACAATATTCATATTTTCTTTAAAAGAAACTTAGCTACATAATAACCAGAATCCTGTAAAAGAAGTTATCTTTAAATATATTCAGTTCAAGTGTACTTAAAGTTAATATTAAGCAAATAAGAACAAGTTGATTCCTAAAATATTGATAAAAAATAATGTTTTCCTTTAACAAATATTTTTATTAGTTGCTGACAACATTTAAAACATATTACAGTAAGTGATCATAAGTAATGTGTTCCATATACTTCTTTTCAATGTAATACATTTCTGGAATTATTAACAAGTGTATATGCATAAAGCATTTTCACACTTATATTTGTATAGCATTAACTATAAATTTTAATACTTTCCCTTAAGGTATAAAATTTATTAATCATTGATTAAAACTTTAATATTAATTTCTTATAAAAGTAAAACATTTCTGAATTTTTAAGTAGAATTTGATTGTGATAATTTTCTTTCAATTCTTAAGCTTTCAATCCGACCTGAAAATTTTAAAAAAAGTTGTGCGTGAGAGAAACTCAGAATTTACGTCTTTTAGTATTAAAAGTAAAGCATCATTAGTTACATCAGATAAAAATTTAAGTTCATGAAATGTAATTTTTAAGAATACTAACACATCAGAATATTTTAATTCTAGGGTTTGTTATACAAACTGTACAGTTGATCTTTCAGTTCAATACGTTTGTAATAATGCGTTTGCTTTAAAATGGAAATAAAATTCTAATTAGAATAAAAAAAAATCTTAAAAAGTATTGCTCTTTTTTGATAACTCCCAATTTTAGATTATATTTTGTGAAATGTTTACTAAATTACGAAAAATAAAATCTTATAATTAGTAACTTATATGAAAAAAAGTATGACAAAAACACTCTATTTCACCCTTTTTTGTCACACGTTTCTTTGCTTTTTTTCTCACTCTGAAATTCATTTTTATTGCTAATTGTATTTCATAATCAAACTACAGATTAGCTCTCCTGTAAATTGAACTTTATTTATTACAGGTGGTCGTTATTTCCGGTAATAGGATAAGTAACAGTATTAAGTGTTTGTAACTTATTCCATTAGCAGTATTTTCCTTTCAAAATACTATTTGTTTTGTCACAATTTATAATGTTTACCTTACAGCCTTTTTGACATAATTTGAATGATGTAAATTTGATATTCTTTTATATCACAAAAAGTATTACTATTAAATTAATTAATCAAGAACTAAAAAAATATTGTAGTAAAAATGGAAATTTATTTAGTAAAATATAATTCAAAAACAATATGCTAATAAATTAAAATGTAATGGGAAAAAATGAACACATATTCTGTAGGTAATGGAATATAGGAGCAATTTTTTTAAAGTAATATAATCTGAACATGTAATCTGAAAGTAGGTGATTAATGCAACTTTTACGCTGGAACCTATTATATAAAAGTAACCGTTTGAAGTACCACTATTATGTATAAATTAAAAATATTTTTTTTATTTTCTCTCTCATTCTAGTTCCATCTTAGTTGAACACTAATATGATAATACGCTCTTTGTCTGAAAATTTATTTAAAAGCGATTCGTATAAATTTTGATTTTTTTTTACAGTTCACAGGATTATTTAAATTTATTATGAACACCTTTCAATATAGGACATCCTGAAACAAGATTTATTTGTCTCACACTAGAGTAACATCAATACAACTAAAGTAATTTTTAAACTACACGTAAGTTTTTCTTAAGGATTATATTTAGAAAGTGGGGTCATATTAATGTATAATTTCTCAATATTTATATCTTATTTCATATAAAACGAGCTTTTATGAAATGTAGTTGTGAAACAATGATTTTGTACAAAATAAATATTATATGCATAACATTTAATCGACCCTTATAGATTTGGTGATCACTCGGAATGTTTTATCCAAAAATGAGTTTAACAATCATTTTGAAAGAGGAAAAATGTTTTCCAAACGTCATTTATATTTGCATGCAGATTACACATATTCTTCTAGAATGCTTCAATCAAAAAATTCATAATTGAGATTATTTAATTAGAAGTTTAGCTTTCAGAAATTAGTTTCTACAGCGTTACTAATTGACATCATGAGATCTTAGTAAATAACATCAACTTCGTTAACATTTCTACAAATTGTTGTCACTATTCATGGCTGATATAATCGTTAAATCTTAGCTGTCACCACAAGTTTTGATTTGGTATAGTAATGTTATTACTATGGCTCTAGTTATAGTAGCTATCATTCATAAACATTTTCAAACGTGATAGGTTACACTCGAAGAAAATGAAAATACAATACATTTATCTGTTTTAATTTTACAGACTTAATTACTTATTTCTTTACAAAAAAATTTATTTGCTTTAAAGTAATAAATATTTGATAATATATAAGTAGAGAGGTGAAGCCTTACTAATAACAGATTTTAATTAACTACTGAGTAAAAAAAAATAATTTATTTACTATGCTTTGAGATCAAAGAAGGACCATATCTATGAATTTGCAATCGTTATTCAAAAACTAATTATAAAAGTTAACTTGAGCTTGCCATATTGAATAATATTCCTCGCTTATATTACGTTATAAAATGCTGAAATTTCTACCTTATCCATTTACATTTTATAGAATTACAAACATATTTACTTTAGATTACACCGAACACATCTACGAAATACATAAATTTACATTATATTAGTCTAAGAAGGTACTAATTTCTTCTGACAAATCAATCGTTTTAAATATAGTAAGACAGTTTTATTTGAAATTAAAGCTAGGGATAGTTATTATATGCTTCTAAAAATTTAAGTAATTAATTATTAGAATATTGAATCAAATGTAATTCAATGTAAATAGTATAAATATGCCAGTTTTATAAATATTTAAATTACAACAAAATGCAAATGTATGATTCCATTTCCATTTATGAAATAAAAGTGAAATTCATGCGAAATTTAATACATGCTTTTTTAATGTAAGATCTAATATTAAATTGGTAAGCCTACTCATAACTCTTTGTAGGTACTGAAGAATAAATGGTTTTAAGAATATCTATAGATTGATAGTCAGGAGATAATCTTCAATCAAATAGATTATAGCAGAAAAGGTTAACGATTTATTTTCAAAAGGGGAAAAATAATATATAAGAACTAATTATAACATATGATACTGGAACCCCTCGTAGCATGTAACACGTAGCTTGTTGATACATTTTTGCATTGTTTGTGTGGCTTCATGGAAACCAAAATGATATAAAGATATTCGAATTGACTGATTGGCATAGTAATGGTAGTTTTCAGAAAATCCTGAAGTTTTCTTGGAATCAAATAGTAGTATTTTATTAAATCAATTTTTGATAGAAAAAAGCATTACTGATCCTCCGATCATTGACAAATTCGTGAAAATTGGTCAACTAATAACGATTAGGTAAGGAAATAGCACTTGAAGGTCTGAAATCTTTGTATATTTTCCAAGTACCATCCTTCTTTTTAATGAAATGGATACGACTAGAATAAGGAGTACTGAATGATTGTTTTATCCAAATCACAAATTTTAATTTTAAATTAGGAAGGTTTTCAATACAGAGCCATTAGAACGAACTGGAAGTACTTTTTGCATCAATATATGAAGCACTGTTGAATTCGTGTTACAAGGTGCTGAAATTGCAGAAAATTTACTTCAACATATTAAAAATTAGTAGAGTCATATGAAGAAGCATCTGCAATAAGTATTAATCTCAAAGATTGCACATAATAGGGGTTTATCTAGTACATCTCAAGATACCTGGTCATCAAGAAGTTATTTTGCTTGAGGTTTCCTAACAGTCTATATCATTCTATGGAAATTCGCTACGATTATGGAGTGTGAAACAACCGCAACTGAAAAGACCCAAATGAAACAATGTCAGATCAAAATAGAGTTATACGAAAGGATCCATAAGAATCGTTAGCGGCATAAATAATTACATTTTGTTTTCATGAAAAATTAGCCATGTTAACAGCTTGAAACTACACCAGTAATAATTAAAAAACTACTTTGCAATATTGTACTTAAGATAAGTAATCGGTAGTTAGGTTTAACGTAATCTCCCACTAATGAAACATGTGTATTAACTAACTTACTGGGTAACTGCATTGTTTTACGCATTTTGTGGTTTTTGTCATCAAAAGGTTCTTGAAAGCGACAAAATGTAGAAACAAAGTTAGTCAGAGATTTGGAGCAATAAGTGACTGCCACCAATATTCAACTTACCTTTTAAGTGTATACTCGATTTCTAAATGGATATCTTATAGAAGGTAAATTTTACATAACCTTTCTAAGATCAGTGATTTTGGGTTTAACTGAACTTTTGTCGGGATATTTTCTTCTTCATAGAAGTCTCATTGACTGTCAAAGTTTTACTGAATATTGGTTGAAACCTCCATTGTAAACAGTTAAACCTTTCTATAAACTAAAATGCAATTTTTGTCGCTATAATGGTTTAAGTAAATCATCACCTTTAGCAGAAGGGGCTGAAAATTTCTCTTTTTAAATTAAATGCGCTGGGTGGATTTTTACCACGCTACTAGTTTTTGAGAATTATATTCAAGAATTAAAGACTACGATGGTTTGATTCTATTTCAGACTACGTCTTGACGACGAAAAATAAAATAGCACTAAATTGGAGCAGAGTTGCTTTTATACGAATATTTAATATGATTACATTACTATTATTATTATTATTATTATAGGATAGTCAATTTAGCACTTCTATCTGGCTTTTTGGCATTAATCTATTGAAAAGGTTAAGCTAAAAAAGAATTTTACTACATACCAGATTCATCTGACTCTGCATAATCTATTACGTTTTGTACGATTCATAAACTGTGTGTGAATGTGCCTAGTGGCGGATTTCGAATGTAATCCTTTACATACATGATAACATAATGGGGCTCAAAACCCGTACTACTGTATGACATTTAGCAGTATTTGTAGTAATATTAGGCATAACAAATTGATCTTACACCGGAAAAATCATAGAACTGGATAATTTTCATAAAAAAATTAAGTATTTTAAAGGAAATTGGCTGACTATGAATTTTGCTCGTTAAGGCGTTGTTCTATGCTGTCACTATGAAGAAGAAACATTTGAAAAACTATCCCCCAAACAGAAATACAATTTATACAATTTTTAACTATTAGATACATACGAGGGGGGGGGCCGAAAATAATTGGATTGAAAGCACATGGCCATCTCTAGGCTTAGTGGAGAATTCTCCTGCTAAATGGATCTTGTAGAGACCTACTCAAATCAATTTTCTAAATGGCATCTGCGTAGGAATTAAACGTTTGATTGCAGTGTTTTTGTTCTCGTTTACCATCCAAGAGATTGTTATGGTGGATTTCAAGAAACAAAGAGTGTGTTTGAAATTTAGTTTCATGCTTGAAAAATTGGCGATGGAAGCTTACCAAAGGCTTCAACAGGTTTTTAAGAAGGATGATATGAGCCTTACACAAGTGTTTTAGTGGTTTGACCTCTTTAAATATAGTGATATGAATGTTGGAGAGCTTTCTTGTTCTAGGTTGCCTTCATCTCAAAGAGAGAAAACAATAAAAAAAATCAGCAATTAAATCAACGAGATCATAGGTTTACGAAGGACAAAATTTCAGAACAGACAGGAGTGAGTTGGAACTCGTTCCAAACAGATTTTGACTGGATGATTAGTAAATGAGACGTGTTGCATCTAGGTTTGTTCCTCGCCTGCTCAGACAGGATCAAAAACTCAGGACTTAAAAATCAGATTGAAATATGTCCAAACTTTTTATCCAGGTCATTAAAGGTGATGAGAATTGGTATAACCGATATGTCTCCAAGTCAAGGCAAGGGTCTAGAACCCTTGCTCCTCTCCACTCAAAAAGGGAATGTTAAAAACAAAACGAATGTTAAAACAATAATCGTTGTCTTTTTTTATGTACGTAGAAATGTACACCAGAAATTTGTACCTCCATGTGAAATTATTAATTATTTGAATGTCTTCAGACGTTTGCGGGAGGATGTGCCGAGGAAACGCCTAGAACTATGGCGATCAAGTTTATCCCGATCCTCCATCTTGACAACGGCCCTGCACAGACATACTTGTCTGTGAACCACTATTTGGGCTCTCAGGGATGGACTATCATTCACAAACCTCCTTATTCTCCAGACATATTTCTGTGTAACTTTTTCTATACCCATGAATATTCTTAAAAATTCTAAAAAAGAAGTGTTTCGATTATGTGGAGACTGTGAAAACAACTCTGCAGCAAGTACTGGACGATATCAAAGTTGAAGAGTTTCAGAACTGCTTCAAACAGTAGCGAAGAAGCTTGGGCATTTACATCGATTCTAATGGAGAGTACTTTGAAAGGTAATGAAAACTTTTTTTTTTTTTTTTAAAAAAAAGAAAGAAATACCTTTTTAGAGAAAAACTCATAGGTTTTTTTAGGTCTTTCTCGTACATTATCATATGTAATTTTAAATAAAAATTTGATAAATTATTACTTACTTTTATTGTTTATGTCTATAAGTATAAAAAAACCAAAAAGTTTTTATTAATGATTTATATTTTATAACTTGGCAATATAAAATGAAACTGCATTTTAGAATAATTTTAATTGTACATTTAGAATATAAGAAAATGTTATTAATTGCTGAAACACTCTCAGGTTATTTTATATTTGGAACCAAACATTTTTCATTTTTACCAAGGATAAACACGATTTAAAAGTTACTGTACGCATTCAGAATGGAGATAAGCAAATTATTATATTAAGTACTTAATTATTTTCTTAATTAAATATGTTTAATATCTGTCTAAGCTCTTTATTCATACAAAATAAAAACATAATTTTTCATGATATAATTAAATTAAATGTAATTAAGTTTTGCAGAAACAATGAATGTATATATTCGTAAAACAAATCACTTTTCGTTGCAAAAGTTTTATTATGCGTTCTTACAATAATAAGAAGAATTTGAAATTTTCTTAAGCCTCCTCCTATATTTCCTTCTACCTTTAAGGGAAAGAATGCCGTTTTTATAATACATAAAAAGATTGTCCATCTCTATCTGTATAGTTAAATTTTGGAATATTATGAAAACAAATTAAAATATTGTTTTATTGCATTAAGTCTGCTTATGTGTATAAAAATTCTTTGTATAAAATATGTGTTGTAACCAGGTGTTATTGAATAATGATAACTGATACTTAAGTATAAATAAGCTTAAAAGTTTAATTAGAGGAATTTAGACTCCTTTCTGTAACTTAAATTATCTTATTAGTAAATGAAAACATCAAGTTAAACAAAAAAAAATTATTTACGCAATTTGTATTTTAACAAAATAATTTAAATATACTGACTGTTACATAAAATATAAAATAGCTGAAGGCACATAATTCTTCTGAAAATATACAAATCCAATTTTTCCATGTAACAAGTAACTGCTATAAAAATTGTATCTTATGATGACTACAAGTACTTACATTGTAAGCACTTTTATTGTAATTTATAATTTGGTATATGTATTTGTAAATCAGAATTTTCAAAATCGAACTTTAAAATGTGAACACAAATTTAAAAACAATATTTTTTTGGTAAGGGATATTATCTATATTATCTATAGATCTAGTCAGAAATACGTTACCATTATATATCTTAATTCAATATTAACTATTTTGCTTTACATTATTTCTCATTTTGTGAAAACTATTAGATGATATCAAACCAACAGCAAATGTAATATTAAACAGTATTGTTGAGAAAATAAATTTTCAAGTTAAGGACGTATAATCAAATATAACTAAAATAAAACCATAAATATCTAAAACATATTGAAAATGTTTGATTCATACGCCTTAAAGAACACTATAAGATCACTATACTTTATCAATATAAAAGTAAAATGTATTCTTTCTAAATTATACTAGTTAAAAAACCATTTTAAAATTACTTAAAGAGCAAAAATAAAATATTTCATTTCACTTACTTGAAATGATTTTAGTTATTACGTCAGCTTCCATTCCAGACGGATTTAATCAATTCAACAGTTTCATCTTAAAATACTCCTCTATATAACAATTTCTCTCAATCCAAGCTTTTAGAAATTACATAGGCTGAATCATTTTCTAATTTGAGACAGACAGGTAAATGGAGGTAATAACCGTAGGCACGTGATAGCACCAATGTAAATTTGGAGGTTGGTTACGAACTATTTTGGCGATAGAAGCACCTGTCAAGTGGTTAGCTGTGCTGAGAGGATTCAAATTAACTTCTAGAAAGCAATTGCTAAGTGATTTTAATGTATTATACCATTTCAGAGCGGTTTGGAAACTCCTAAAGGCCATAAGGAAGGTAGAATGTTCATGTGTGTGTGTGTGTATGAATATAACGGGTATATAAGATCCCAAATGCATGAGATGAAATGTGAATAATAGTGCATAGAGAACGCTAGACCATTAAATTTTATTGATGAATAAAAGTACCAAAGCAAATTGAAAGGTCTACATGGGTAAAATCATTCATAAATGGCCAAAATGTATCATTCAGCTCCTTTCGAAGGATTGATAAAAATCGCATTTCTTCATTAAATAACTCTCCAGAGCTATTAACTACTCCATGAAATGTTTATTTCGGTAATAAAGATCTTCTGATAAGATTTCAGGGGATGGATATTAAAATAGTCTCTAAATCGAGAAATGAAAATAATATCTGATATAAACAACATCGTAAAATTAAATTGTTCCAATTCCACTTTATTTTTAATAGCATATCTTCTTCAGATATCTTTTATTCAAAATATCGATTTAGACAATCAAATGAACTGTTTAAAACTATATAATTTTTACCTCTTAAAATACCCAAATCGAATTCCTTCTCAATATTTCAGATTTTATTTTTCTCTGTCTAAATATTTTATTACTATATGTAGATCGATGCGTTTGTAATATATAATACTGCTATAATTAACTGTTCCAAGCTAAATATATGAGTATCTTAATCATTAAACCTCCATCCCCCTTTGCAATACTGTCGTAATTAAATGGATACTTTTATTAGAAAAATTCTAAGTTATTTTCATGATCCTAATTATGACTGAGTATATGTAGTATTTAAAACGCAGATGGTAGTAAAATCAGCTTCTGAAACTTTACAGTTTGTGTCTAAAAAGTAATGCTGCTTATTATTTCCATCTGTTACCATTATGGAGTTAATTTCGAAATTCCCAAAAATTATACTGTCGAATGAAATGAAAATCATTATCAAAAGATAATCTTTAATTCAAATGTTTGAATAATCAATATTTAATCTTGACCTACTTTATTTGTGGTAATTAATTCCTATATGCTTCTGATTTAATGCTTATATAAATAAAGATAGTCCTTACCAACCCTATCAGATTCGATGCTTAATGCGAATGAAAGTGGCGGTTGAAGTTCTAAGCCTTTGGATGATAACTTATATGGATTCCCCCTTAAAGTGTTTTACTAAAAGGTGATCAGATACAGATGTTTCACTTACTATAACTCAGTAACTTTTCTCAGTTTAAAATTACGACTATTGCACAATCTGAGGTATTCAAGTTATTTTAAGAAGACTAAATCCATTTTGAGTGGATAATTTATTTTCCAACATTAGGAGAATTTTAGAAAATAGCTCTGAAAAGCATAAATTTCAGATTTCTTAAATTGTTTCTGACGTTTCGTCCAAAACTCTATCGATCCAAACAATTTAATATTCATATGGAATACATATTGGACATTTGCCCTCTTTTCAAAAAAGAGAACCATGAAATTAGTGAGTTTTACACAAAATTTTAACTATTCAAATGTTGTCTAGTTTGGTTTGTTTACCCTTCTATGATTTAAATAATAACTTTGGCATATTACTTCATGTGTTGTCGCTGTCTATGCTAGCAGCTTATTCATCTCCAAAGAAATATTCGGAGGTAGTTTTATTTATTCATTTGTTTGTTTGTTTTCATTAAAATAATACTGAAATAACTTTATAAAATATGTCTTGGTTTTTCTTTAAATATTCACGCGTATGTAGTACAGGTACTCCAGTTAGTCATTAATAAATGAATATCTCATACTAATTTTTCGGCTAACAGTTTAATAACTTAAACAGATTCTTTCTATAATTTGTTTACATATTTTGTAAGTAAGTTTAAACACCCTTTTTATCTATATTATTTAATTATATTAATAAAATAATATACATTAACATTTCCAATTACTTTTACTCTTTTATCGTCTTTGATTAGAATTAAAGCATTTTTTTTTTCAAAAATAACTATGTGTATGCTATCAATAAAACGAAATTAGAGGCTCTTACTTAATACAGTCATAAACTTTTAAGACCATTTAGTGCTTTTTTTAAAACTGGTAACGATTTTATGGTAACGTACAATTTAAAACTGATCTCGATTAATAATGATCGCAGTATAAGTGTCTTCATAATATGGATTATTGTTTATAATCATACTCCAAAATACCTTAATTGCTTATACTTGGCCTAAATCTATGTAAAGCAAGTAACTCTCTTGTTCAATAGAAATAACGAAAAATGATAATTTGTTGAGGAAAAGAAAAAAAAAATAGTAATTTTATTTTACATCGATGGATTGTAATATATTAATGACATATAAAATGAAATTTTTAGCGAAAGATTTGCGAATTATTTTTTAAATTTTTTTCTGGGTTTTTATAGCTATTTTCAAATAGAATTTCAATATCCAAGTATTCTTTTAACTTCAGCATTTTTAGAGTTGTATGTTGTAGAAGTTTAAAATGGTATATTAAGTGCCATTTCTATACACTTAACAACTTCCTAGATTTTACAAATTACATGGTCACCTAACCATTAAATGTATAAAAATTTCTTAATGAAATGAAACTTATATTTATATTTTTAGACTGGTCTATTCATTTTGTCCTTTTTATACGATTATTCATAAGCTTTTGTGAAATAGTTGTTTGACAAAATACAGTTTTTGACGAGTGTGTAAGTCAATTTAGATTTAATATGATATTTAAAAAGCAAATACTTTTGATAACTTTCCAATTTTTTGAATGATTCAGTTAATAACAGAACATAATGACAAATTCATGCTAAGCCTTGATTGCTTTTGCAACAGTGACATGATCAGAGGCGTAGCGGGGATTTCTCTTATCCTGTGTGAACTCTAAATTTGCCTCTCCCAATAAAATAAAATAATAATAGTATGACTAATGCCTTGTATGGACATAAAATTAAATGACTTATAATTAAATACGTTAAAATGAATTTAAAACATTCTACTTGAGAAAAACTGAAGCCATAGAAAAATTTTAAACTACACAAAACAAACATTTATCATAACACATCTATATAATCGTGTATACGAATAAACTTGATTTTAGAATAACTAAAAAAAAAAAAACTAGATACATTTGAAAAATGAAATAAACAATGTAAAATCGAAATATGAAATAAACAATATCAACGTTACACTAATCTTGAAATAACATTGAAGATGAATAAATTAAATGTCACCTGCTCAACTTTATGCCTATGAGTTCTCCAAGGACAATAAAACAACAACTCAAAAACCAAAAAGGATATATTAATTGCATTTGTGGGGCAACAGCGGATAACGGTCGGCTGCATCCGATTTGAAATTCATCAATTTAAATTTATTTTCTTATTTCGAACAAAACATTTGACAGTAAATAATTTAACTGTAAATTATGCAAGTATATTTGCTTAGGTCAGACCTTACATCTCTATTATGAACCACTTCCACTTGTCCTATTTCCTTGAATTCTGCTTAAGTACCTATGTAGTCCCGATGACAATACAGCTATCTGATGTAATGACTACGACATGATGCTGTAGACAGGATTAACCATCATGGCTACTCCCTGCCGCCCCACACTCAGTGCCACTTAGGGCCATGGCACCTTCGCCCCTCTCCCCTCATTCCGCTAACGTACATGAAATCACATATAAACTATACTCAGTATTCCAATTTTGACGTAATTTTTTTCTTCTTTACAGCTTTCTTCAGTTTCTAAGGTTTCGTCAATTAACCATTATTTCTCTGAATAGTAATAGTAATGAAGACTGGAGAACATCAAGTATTTTTGGCTGGGTGCTGCTTTCTTCCTATTCCTACTGTACCACATTTTAGTATAATATTATAGTAAACGGCAATACATGATAGATTATTATAGATTACATGATATAAAGTCAGAAGAGGACTTTAAAATATCTATAATTCTTTAATGATGTTTCATTCATACGAGTGCTAAAATAAGTCTCTTTCTTATATTTGTACTATCATTTTTATACTGTCTCATTAATTAATTAATTGTAAATTATTCCCCGATGAAAATGTTACACAGTGGCTCTTTTATAGAAGTAAAAAACAATCTTTAGTTGTCTGAATAATTTAGTAGCAATAAAAGCATGTAGCGATGAGATGCCTTGTAATTGTATATGAATAATTTATTGTATATGATAGCAACATAAATTTTCAATGTATAAAAAATTAACAATAAACTTTACTTTTAATGCATAGCAATTAAAGATTAAAATAATTTAATAAATTTAGTAAAGAAAAAGAAAATATGTTTCTTGCATATTTTTTTAGGGAAAATTAAATTGCTTTTATGTAACATTTGGCTTGATAAATGATATTTTTCACTTCTCAGAACAAAAGCAATTTGTTTCTCTTCCTTTTTATTTAAAACAGTTGTTACATTTAAAATAATAACATCGAAACTTTGCTATTTTCTTAAAGAAATATTAGTGTTTTGTATTTATTTAATTCAATTATGTATATATATTGATGAATGAATAACAACAGAAAAAGAATATTCTGCAACAAAATACAAATATAATGAATATTAGAAATAGTTGTAAACTATAACATTTGTCCTTACATTAATATTAAAGGAAAGTACATACAATAAAGGAAATGACTCATTATATCGCTCTAGTGTTTTGATAGTCTAAATATTTGAGATAACAACAATTATTTTTAAATACTTGGAATATCTAGCGTTAAGTTAAGCGGCTTTAAAAGTATTGTTTAGTTAATAAAAACGCATTCCTGTTAAGTTTTATTAGCAATAACGGTTGATCAAGTTTATTGTAAAATGGATAATCTGTTAATTAAATCGAATCGAAACTGAAGGAAACATGAGATTTTTAATTATTTGATTGGAAAGTCATAAATAAAGTGTAAAATATCAGTAAGAAAAAGTTACTAGCAATAAATGCTTATTTAATATATTGATATCGATTGTATTATAATTAATTTTAATATTTGAGCTTAAATTAATTATAGCTTCTTACGTTAAAACAATCGTAAATTAATTAGACATATATTTTTTTTATTTCACAATAAAACTAAGATACTATAAATTAGAAATAAAAAATACTTATAAAGGGGAAATTCTTTACAGCTGAGAGGCGCAATTCTATATAAATAAGTTTTATAATATCCTGAATAATAATGTAATTTTATAAAATTAAGTCTTTAAATTATCTTTGTAGTCGTATGAAACATATATGTGACTGTGATTGCTTATTAACGCCACACTGAGAAGCAACATGAGAGCTGTTTTCGATTGACTTTGTAATTTTGGATCTCGAGGATGATATCTGAGCCTCAACCTTCCTTTCCAAACTTCCACGCCATGCCAAAGGATGGAAGTGGGATATCGACCAGATTTAACGTACACCGGCCCCGCTACATGTTAGATCTTTGGCAGTTTCAGGGCTCGAGCCCACGACTGAATCAAAATTACGCCGTCCGCAAGTCCGCTAGGCTACCATGGCCATTAGACGAGGTGTAGAAACTTAGGAAGTGGGTACCACCTCAGGTGCCATCGTCGTCGTTTGAATCTGGTTTAAAACTATCAGGTCCATCTCCAGTAGTCCGTGTGTTCTTTCTAAGTGAAACACTAATAAGTAATGAATCAATTAGTTAAATATTCATGCACATGATTAGTTAAATATTCCTTTCTATAAAGTTATTCTCGGTATATTAACATTTGTAGCTCTATATTTCTCATAGCATCATCAGGAACTATTTTGTAATGCATATTAATTTTAAAATTCTTCATTTTAAACAGAAAGACCTGCTGTTGCAGCTTTTTCTGATAAATAAAGACTATCAACAATTAAAGTTATAAAAATAAATTTAAACTGTAATCAGTTTTAAGATAGAAAAAGAGATCTCGATATTACTACCAGTTCACATGGTTATGTAAGATGCATCAAAGTTTATTAATAAATATTATACACATTTAAATTAGTTCGTTTCATTAACATCTCTTTAGAAGCAACACGAGGACTATTATCGATGGGCCTCCTAATTTTGAGCCTTGGTCAAGTAACGAGGACGACACCTGAGCTGGAAACCCTCTCCTAACTTCCACACCATGCCCCGGGATGACTTGGTGTGAAAGCCTCGATAGATCTAACGCACATCAGCCCCCAGTTACGCGGTGGACTTAAGTAGCATCAAGGTTCGAACCCATGACACAAAGAAAACCACCTTCCGCGAATGGTTTTCTTTATATATATATATATATATATAGCCTGTTAAAATGAGCGGCCTTCTATAATTTAGTGAAGTAAAACACTTATGAATTGAATTTTTTGAAAATCATATGAATTTTTGTTCATAAAAAAATGGTACACATTACACATTAGGAGTCTTATTATTTCCTATTTTGCGAAAAAAACCTTAAAGTGTATATTACAGCTACAATATTATCGTTAGAGACGATATCTAAGAAGATACAGAATATAATTAATTTTAGAGTATGTACTTGTATAATATTAGCAATCACGAAAACTTAATGAATAAACGAATAAAAAGTAAATTTTATAAAGAAGAGTTAAAGTTCTTTTGAAATGTTATGACCAAAATGCTTTATTTCATTAAAGAATTTAATCCATTGAATTTTACCAGGAACACAGCTCAAGTATGTGGAAAAGTTGGTTGACTGTCATGATATATTTTTCTTCCCTCAAATCTGTCTCCTTTAATGATTCGTAAAGGAACACGATCCCAGCACGAGATCTCATTCTGTGAGAAGAAATCGAAGTAACGAAAACGGGTAGGCGCCATCCCTATAGACGGTTTTATCGATTACGAAATAAAATTGGTGGAGGGGCAACGGCCCGATTCGGGGGCCCCCCACAGCTATCTCCACGTGGGTCAAGAGGGCGAACTCACTATAAATTTAATATATATCCATCTGTCTGGGAGACTTTTCTTCGTTCTCAGTCCTTTTTTTTTTTTTTTTGTTTCTTATATTTCTCTCAAAAACACGTTCTGCCCTGGTGCGCCGCGGCGCATGCGTAACAAAGGCCTCGGTCGAACAAACCAGCCATCCGCTTTTAGGCCCGCCACGCTCATTCGATGACCGGTTACGGTCGCAGTGAGACGTAAAATAAGTTGTAGTTTTCGTTCGACAAACCTGACTTGTCGTGCATGGTACTCAGAACATTTCCAAAGGGCATTCGTTTAAGTTCGGTTTAATTATTATTTTTTTTCATTTTCGTCCTGTCGGCGGGTTTTTCGTCTTCTTTTTATTGAATACCGGGTCAGTTGGAGTCTCATGTATTTTGACATTGAAGAGGATACGTCCCGTGAAAGATTTAATAGACGATTTTAATACTTTTATCTCTTTTTTAAAAAAATTGTGATCATGCCAGAGATGAGTAAGAGGATACTGCTACTTTGCGTTTTCGGAATATTTTGTTCCATCGCAACTGCTGATGGTGAGTACAACATATAAAGTTTTATTTAAGAGTTCATTTCAAACATTTGATATATCGCACAATTATTTTAATTGAACTTCTTTTGCAAAGTCCTTACGTATAAAAATTCATCTTGCAATGAAAGGATAATATTGTGCATGTTTATAATAAAACAAAGTAAACATAAAATTTCATTAAACAAATAACGTTTTCGGGGACTGATTCACGTATATGTATGTTAACATTAACAATGTTTAAATTTATATAAAAAAAATGCTGATTTCTTATATTTTTCATTCAAACTTTTTACTCTAGTTCTATTTGTATTAGCGTCTTCGTTTTTAAGATCATCACGGTAGAAAAAAATGTTTTAAAGAAATTTGTAAGCCTTTCAAATTCAGTTTTAAATACTGAAAACTATTTCATTTGTATTCAGAACAATTACTCAACACAAGAAGAATTTCTTCCAATACAACAAATGTGGCCGAATAAAGGATTTTCTAGAATGAAAGTAAAAATATAAGATATATTTAAATCTTTAATTACTTAGAATATATCAACATGTCTAGACAAATATAAAACTAAAAACCATGAACTTATAAAATATCAATTTTTTTTAAAGAAAACTTTACTTTTATTTAACCATATCTTGAAACTGGGTGCTCTTATTTGAAAAAAAAAAAATGTGAAGATGAAATTGAGTATTCTGATGTGTGGATTAATTACTATTTCGATTTCGTTGTGGATAAAAGTATTGATATAATTATATATAAAATAAATATATATATATATAGCTTATACTTGCCTCCGCTTCAATTAAAGGAGTAAAAGGAAAAAGCATTTTATAATCTGCATAGTTATAGTTCATATAAAAAAAACATTTGCCTCTTTGTATTTTTGATATATGACAAAAAATACAATGATTTTTGTTTGACTTATAGTGAAATAAATGAAAATACTACTTCTTATACTTATTTTCAAAAAAGTTTGTAATGTTTTTATTAGACTTCTGGATGAACAGAAAGATGATCATTACTTATTTTTTCTCTTTCGTCTATAATAAATTGATTTTCATTTAAGGTAAACAAGTAAAACATTTTCATTAATTTATTTGCTTAAAATTACTACTCATATCTGATTCGTCTTCTTAATAGGATTATTTAATATATTGCTAACCTACCTCAGCATAATAAATTAAAAAATATGTTTTGAGATGTATAGAAAGCGTTTACATTCTTATAATTTAAAAATCTCCTTCAATAATATTAACGATTTCGTAAAATAAATTTTATGCATTTTAAGTAATTTAACTATATTTATCTCGCACCCAGAGAGATGTTCTTTATGTTAACTTCTGAGTAATTAAAACATAATAAATAAATAATTTACTGTAATTATTATATTATATGTTAAAGATTTTTTCAATTATATTTATACGAAACGATAAAAATTGAGGAAAAATATGATAAATTCAATAAATGATTTATATCAAGCAGATTAATTTTAGAAATTGAGATAACATATCCGGGTGATATTTGAATCGCTAGATATTTTGTAAATATATTTCATTAAAATGACTCAATTGGCCAAAACAAAACGAACATTTCAACAAACTATTTCTAAGAAATAAATTTTTACTCAGCCATCTGTATAATTACTGTTCTGCAATTTTAATGATTGAGATCGATGTTACTTTTTTAACTTCGAATAGTTGAGACCCTTTCCTGTACAGGAAATAACCATTATCTCATCCATCATTTACAAGAGGTAAGTAATTTTTCTGGAGGTAAAAGATACATGACAATAATGTACTACATGTATTAACTACGCTATTCCTTACCAGAATTTTAGTGTCTAGGAAATAGTGCATGTTTTCAGTGTTTGCTTTCCTATCTGTTTCTGACTTAAAACGCCCAAAGGAATTTTAAAATGCGACATTTAAAAGAAAAAATATAACAATTGACTATACATTAAGCGTTTATGGAAATATAAGCTTTAATCAAAATCTTAGAGAAAACGTTTCACCTTTGCGTTAAATGGCAACGAATATAAGAACACTAATTTTTTTTTCCAATTTCGCAATTTTCTTAGCTCTTAAATCACTCATCTATCCATGAAACATTTTTTTTTTCAATTTTTTTAATTTTCAATATTTTTCTAAGAATATAAATTTTCTAATCCCCAAAATCATAGAATTACTTTATTTAATACAATTGTACGGATTATACATGTTTAATAAAATTAGAAGAAATATTTTCTTTTTAAGTAAACATTATTTTATACAACAATGTTGAAAACAAATGATTAACTGTAATTTAGGATTTAAAATGTGAAGTAAATTATTCTTCCATGTTAAAAAAAATTGTATTTTCATCTAACTTATCTTAAATATTCTAATTTAATTTCTACTTGGATATATTGTAAAGTTATAATTATTAATACTAACCGAGATGTCTGGATAAAACTTATTTTGCATGCATTTATGCAAAATAAGTTTTAATTATTATTTTGTTGCATTTATTTTTTTTAAAAAAAAGCTCTCTCTATATTTTTTTTTTACATTTTCATATTTATTTTCTTTATCAATGCAACCGATTGAGAACTATAAGAAATTGAATTAAATTCTGTAAGAGAGAGACATTTGTCGAATGACCAAATAAAAAAAAAAAAAACATAACAAATACTTTTCACACACATAAAAGCATTTTATTTTTCACGGATATTTTTTTTTAAAAAATGTAGGAAAGAGCTTTAAAAATATGCAACTGCAGTATTATAAATCTCAAAGAAATATGGATATTTCATTGACAGATTTCATTAGAAAAAAAGGACTGGCTTAGCCCTCATATATCTGTGATGTAAATTCTTTTCGATATATATCATGCGACATTTTCCCCCGATAAAACGATTCTAGGAGAGAATTTTGTGTATGAGATCATCAATTCTTTGGTTCAAATACAAAAAGGGTGTCATTCATTGTTTCTAGCAATATTGTAGAGATTTGAATCTTACATCAAACTGCATTTTTATTACACTTTGAATGAAAATTTCTAAATAAAAGTTACTGTACAGATCCAATATTTTATATGCTTAAGCGTGTAGCGAATGTTTTGTGATCGTTGTAGGTTTCGATTTATTCTCGAGGGCATAGTAGTGCATTTGAGAATTTTGTTATTACCTCGTTTGACATTCTACTAATCCATTGTCATATAACCACATATATCAGTATTTTAAGTCGCTATTTTTGTTAAAATAATAAATTCTGTACACAATAATAATTTATTGACATGTTTATATACTTACTGTTAATTTTTCTGATTATTCCAGGGAATTAATAGTAATTGTAAACATGTAGGTGTTTTTTTTTTAAATATCTATGCTCTGTAAAATTATATTATAATACACTTTGAAAGTTAAATATAACGATTTATTGATTGAATACAAATCATTTAAGAATGGAACCACTATTTAGAGTTTTTCCAAACTGAAATATTTTAAAGTTGTAATGATGCTGCATATATATATATATATATATATATATATATATATATATATATATACTGCTGTTTGTAGAAAATGCAACACCATGAAAGAATCATCAGAATCAAATGAAATTTAATGCAGAAACGACTTGTACTGATACAAATAAATGATGAAATTTTCAAAACAAAAGAAACAAATTAAGCGACCGAAATCAGTATTTGGTGCAGCCACCATGCGCTGCAATAAGTGCTGCTATACGACGTGGCATGGAGTCAAACAGATGTTGAATATCTGCTTGAGGAAGAGAATTCCATATCGCTTGTATGCGCAACCAAAGTTCGTCTTTGGAAACTGCAGGACGCGGATCACGAGCGAGACGCCGACCAACCATATCCCACACGTGCTCAATAGGCGACATATCCGGTGAATAAGCAGGCCAAGGAAGAAGTTGCATGCGTTGTGCTGAACAGAAGTCTCGAACAGTCCGCGCAACATGTGGGCGTGCATTATCCTGCTGAAAGATAGCTCCAGGGATGCCTTGAAGGAAAGGAACGACTTCGGGCTGTAGCACTTCACGGACGTACCTGTTGCTATTGAGATTACCCTCAATTCGTATCAAATTGGATCGTCCATGATACGAAATCGCACCCCAGACCATAACTCCGGGTGTTCGACCACTATGTCGTTCAATAATACACTCAGGAAGGCAGCGTTGACCGGCATAACGTCTAACACGAACACGGCCATCATGGGTCCACAAATTGAAGCGTGATTCATCTGAAAAGACAACTTGGTGCCAATCAGCTCGCCGGTCTCTGTGCTCAAGAGCCCACTGCCGACGCAGCCGTCGATGATTCGCCGTGAGGGGAATCCTGTATAAAGGCACCCTTGCACGCAATCCACGGCGCAGCAGACGACGACGAATTGACGAAGCCGACAATTGTACACCTGTAGCAGTAGACCAACGTGCTGCCAGCTGCCTGGAGGAAGCTGTGCGATCATTCACCGCCATGCGGAGCAGGTGTCGATCATCGCGCTCTGACGTCACCTTCTGTCGTCCAGTGCCTGTTTTTCGAGTTGTTCGGTGCTCGTCGGTCCACTGCTTCCAAACTCGCATCACTGTGGAACTGTTCCGCTGCATACGAGCTGCTATTGCGCGATAGGAAAATCCTCCTTCTCGAAGGCCGATTATCCTCCCTCGTTCAAACTCCGTAAGTTGCTTGAATTTCTTATTCTTCCGTCGTGGAGGCATACTCAGGTCTCACTAAACGTTTGCCACTAACAAATAATCATAGACTTTTTTCAACGTCCCGCTACAGCACTTTATTTATACGCTTTCAGCATCAATTCAGAGGGCGCTGCGCGCGCCGCGAAAGCGCGATGGCTCTGAAACTTTATTAATTTGCATAATATCCTATAATTGACATTTGCTGCGAATTTCATTTGATTCTGATGATTCCTTCATGGTGTTGCATTTTCTACAAACAGCAGTTTATATATATATATATCAATGCTGGATTTTTCAATAGTTTGAAATTGACTAACAAATTAGTCTCGTAAGATATCCCTTTTATTCACAAACTTATATTCATCTTCAAGCTATATTTGATGTGAAAGTCATTAAAATTGAATAGAAAAATAATTTTTTTGTTGATTTAGAAAATCTTTTTTTGTTGAAAAAATTTGAAAATGTTGCGTGTATGAAAAGTTCAGATATAGATATTTGTCTTTTATCTTGCACTTTTAATTCTATCTAATGTATTGAGTCAAGAAAAACACAATACTTTTCCAAACATTATTTTAGGATGTATAAACAACAAGACGTATTTGGTAAATTACTGTGCCCTTTAGCAAATACTTAATATATATGTGTGTGTGTGTTTGTGCTAAAATTAAGAGACATTTCAGTTAGTTGTATTAACTTTTTATCTCCAAACATAAAGTTAAGAGGGCAAAACACGATGCCTAAATTTTACTATGAAATTAACTTTACTTCTGAAACACCATTAAAAACGATTCCCTGAAACTTGTCATAAAATTATAGTGTATATATAATATGGTATAAGAAAGCTATTCCTTTCTTTTCAAAATGCACAATTAATATCAAATTAAAATAATGATTCTCATGGGTGATCTATTTCTTTCTTTAAATTGTAGAATAAATTAGTCGTTACACTAAAAGAAATATAATATGTAGGAATCGCAGAAATCAAAATGATTTTTGAATATTACTGTAATTGTTACTTTTCAATTGTCATGGCCACGGTTGCTAATTAGTCATGATTGCGAACTCGCAGTCGGCTTTGTTCCCATCGAGTCATAAGTTCATGTCCAGGTACAACTGAAGACTCGCCGTAGACTGGAGTTGATGCTCGTTATATCTGTCGAGGTCCAAATTCCTCCAGGTGTGAAAGACTCAAGAGGAAGGTTCCAGTTTAGGTTTCGTCCTCATTATTTGATCACGGCTCATAATTACGAGGCCCGTTACCTATAGCCCTCGTGTTGTTTATGAGTGTGACGTTAATGAACAATCAATCAAACAAAAGCTTTGAAATTATATCAGATATCCAGTTGAATTTTTCACCCTCTTTCATATCATACTACATTAATTTACCTAACTGAAAAAAAATTATCAAATAGAGTCCTTTGAAAAATTAAATAAACAAGCAGATATGATATGAATTGTGTTCACATATGTCACGTATTTGAAATAAATTTTTTTTTAATTATTAGTTGGATGTGTATATTTCAGGAAACAATAATAATTTTAATATGTACTTCTTAAGGATGTCAAAACTATTTGATGATTTTGTTTCTCAAGAATAATTTAAGCAAAAACTAATAGGTACATTCGTTTAAAAGTGATTGACTCATATTACTTTAAAATATATTTACTTTATTTACAAAAGAAGTATTTTAATTCTTTTCTAAATTGATGTATAGTAAAAATAGAATGGAAAATATGGATATATTATTTGGCTATCAAATGATTTGAAAGAAATATATTTTTAGATGAAAAGCTTCTTCGAGCCTAAGTAACAAGTTACAATGGTATTTTGGTAACATTAAAACGAATACATCAGCGAATTTGAAAGATCCCCTAAGCATTTTAACAAATTGGTCATCACAGTTATATATCAAAAGATGTAGAAATTTTACTTAACTTGTTAAATATTGTACGTTAAAAGTTGCTTGATCGTTTTATATTCTTCCAGTACTTTTTTACATTTTTGAAAGAAAAGGATGAAAACATATGACCGTGAAAAAGTGTATGTGATTCACATTATCTTTATCTAGATTAGGGGGAAATGACAAGAGCTGCGCCCAAGAGAAAAAAAAAGAGAAGAAAACAGGTTGTGAAAAGTAAAGAAAAAATATCAAATTTAATCCTACGCTTAAATCGGAAACACTTTCCTTCCTCGAAACTCTTAATAGTTCTTATGCTTCTTTGCTTGTTTTTTATTTAATTTCGTTATCACTATGCTTGAGTTAATTGCTGTTAATGATACTTCTTAATTCCGTTATTTTTTACGATTTTTTTTTTGAAAAAAAGGATTCACTCAAGCATTTCTATTTTGAATATGATGAATATTTTTTCCCTTACGCTTTTCATTTTTTGAATGATGGCATTGTTAAATAAATATATGTTAGTGCTAGTGGTACGAAAATTTGTTATAAATTACTTGAAATAGGTGTTTTTATAAACTTGAAGATACTTATTATTATCGTTGTGTAAAAAAATCAATACAGTTATTTTGAAAATAAAAGTAACAATAATATTTTGTTTATTCAAATTTTCTAAATTTTGAATGAAAAACATTAAGCGTTTCTATAAATATTATAATTTGAAATAAAGAAAAAAGCATTTAATTTTTTAATTAATGTAAAATACTGTTTTGATGTTATAATAATAAAAAAAATGTAGAGAGAATTGAAATTTTGATTTATATTCAGATAAATTTACTTGGGGTCCTTCATTTTGATATAAGTTAAGAGTATTAATTAGAAGCAATCGCGTTTGCTTACGCTATTTTTCTATTTCAGAAGAAAAAAAAATCAATACGTGAACAGACAGTTTTCATTAAAACATATAAATAAATACAATTTTGTGAATAATGTTTTACTTGCATTTATTTATGCATCGTAAACAAGATAAATATAAAATTAAAATCAAAATATCAAAATTAAAAAATAAAAATTGCCAATCCAGAGCCAAAGAGATGACTTTACATTCATCAAAAACTATTATTTGTTTTTGACTAAGTAAGTGAAATGAAACCAAATGTCCGCGGTAGCCTAGTGGTCGTGGTCTCTGACTTACAGATTTCATCGAGTCGTGAGTTCAAGCCTTGAGACCACTGAAGACCATCAGTGTATCTGGGGCTAATGCAAAATTAAATCTGTTTAGGTCTGTCTAAAAAGTCCTCCCAGTGGCGTGGTGTGGAAGATAGTAGATGGAGCCCTAGTTTATGAATCGTCCTTGTCACGTGACCCAGTTTCAAAATTAAGAGGTGTAATGCCAATAAACCTCGTGTTGGTTCTATAGTGAGTTTAATAAAGTCAATCAATAATTGAAGCCAAAAGTTTTTTTTTTTTTTTTTTTGTTTTTCCCGTACAATGAAATAATCTTTTTCTTTTATTTTACCGGATAATTATCTAAAATAATATATATATATATTTAAATGTAAATTTCAATGCTTACGAAATGCTTGATTCAAAGGTATGACTTTTAATTCCTAAAAATAATTTAGTTCTCTGCCATAAATTGTTTCCAAGCGGAACGAAGAGAAGAATTTATAGCTTAGAGTTTTTATTTTACATTTTATTCAGTTATTTTAAAGAGATTAAATTAGTTATTATATACTAGATTTTAAAGTATTAATTTTAACACAAATAATTTTCCGTAGTTTTAATGTTTATTGAATACTGCTCTAATCACTTGCGTCATGATGTTTGCGTTTGATGTCTTGTCGTTAATCATTTAGAGTCAAAATAAATTTATTCTATGAAAACTTAAGAACAAAAATGCATGAAACAAAGTAAAAAGGAATCAAAAGTCTAAATTTGAAAATAAGTAGTTATAATTTAAAATTAAAAGAATTTAAAGAATAATTCCGAAAAAAGTTTGTTTAAAACTAAAGATTTAAGTAAAAATAGATAACAACCGCAAAAATTAAATAAGAATAACACGCAAAAAAAATTCCTAATAATATAGAAATAATTAAGGTTTGAAAATCCATTAAAAGCAAACAAATAGGAAATGAAGCTATTTAGTACTGCCACTGGGGTGTTTATACATGCATTAATGAAAAAACCTTACACCCAGTGATAGCTTTACAAAAGATAAAAACCGAAAATTCAAAATCCGATGAAAATAAAACACTCTAAGAAAAAAGACAGTATGATTACCTAATTAAAATTCGTATGTTAAGAAATTGGAAATGCTATGGGAAAACAAATAATACGTAATTATAAACTACATTAAAAAAGACAAAAAATGATGTAAAATTACTGAAAAATAACATCTGAAATACTGTCATGCCGTCAATATGTATATTTTTTGTCGCCCCCCCCAAAAAAAAATTATTCAGAAATAGCTCTATATTCACCTTTTGTCTTTATATGCCACTTGTGGAAATAAAAATCTTCTAAAGGATAAAATATTTTAAAAAAAACAATAAGACTATTAAAAATGCAAAGTAATTAGTATATATTATAAAATACTAAAAGAAAAAAGGGGAAAAAAACAAACTTAAAGAAACAAGCTGAAAATCCTTTTTTAAGAAAAAGGACGAAGAGAATATTGAAATAATCATTAATTTATTTTATAATTTATAAGCTTTAAATTAGTTTCTAAAAATTTAATCAGGTGCTCAACTTGAATTTAAATATTATAGATGAAATAAATGCTATTTTTTTTATTAAAAGCTACATAATTATTTTGAATATCTACTATTTACTAAAATTTATATTACATCCTGTATAAAAATAAAAAAAGTATTTTTTAAACCTAAATTACTATTAACAAAAGTATTATGTACATATATATATAACCGTTTCTTAACCATTTAACCATGTTTCTTAATAATGGCTAATATTAAGAAAATTATTTTCAAGAAATACAATTTTCCACTTAAGTTGCTTTCATTATTCATAAATTAATTTTTGCATTTATAATATATTATTATATCACTTACTTTAATAAATTAACCACTGCCCTTCAGAATGTTTGTTTATTAAATTAATGTGTTTAAAAGACACCTTATATTTTACTAAAATGTCAAAATAAAAATGCATTGTTCATAATTTTACTAACATAAAGCAAAAATTGTATGTAAAATTTTTTATTTTTAGTGTACTCTCTTTCTTATATTAGTTCATCCTATTCAAATATTTACTTGTTAGACATTTTCCATCGTCCTTTCGAATAACTCTACTTCTACGCTTCGAGTTTTATCATAATCATACACATATTGAAAAGATTTAAATTAGTGTCTTATCTATGAGGTGTCGCCAACACATCTAACTTCGAATCCACTCATTCTTAGTTTACCTCATTTCCACTTTAAATATTTTATTAATCTGAGAGAAATGGGTCACTTGAATTTAAAATAAGCTGCTCCGAAATGAACTTTTAGATGAGGAACCTTCGTCTAACGTAATTATTTATCCGCGAATTTTAGATGGGACCCAAATTTATCCCAATGCTGAATAAAGAATGTTATAGACAATCGGGAAAATGGATTTATCGCCAGTAAGACTGCGATACTGATGGGGAAAATGTGCTGTAGGGAATAGGAATTTATGTTCCTGATAAATTCTGACTTTTTAGTATATGATAGTTCACTCGAAAGTTGGAAAGTTATTACGGTCGTTATTATTCTAGTTATCGGGTGACTGAATATTGTCATTTTGAAACTTTTAGAGCGCTTCTTTTCACTGCTTATGAAAGACGTATTCTAGAATAAGAACTAGAATAAAAGTCAATGTAAAAAAAACCTTTAAAAATATTTTTGGCCTATGTGCCACATAATATTTAATGAACGAAATGAATTCTGAAATAGTTAAAAATCGTTGTGTGTGTTTTACAATCCTAAATTTAAGATTGTATTATTTATCTACAAATTAAACCATTTCGAGTGATTTAACGTGTCTTTTAACGCTCGTGAAATGTTTCCTGTTCAACAAGAATTCAGATTGCATCTAAGCTATTTTAAAACGTTTTTCTGAATTTCACTTGGTGTGTGTGTGTCATCAAATTTTCGATCGTTAATTTAACCAACTTCCCATCAAGCTAGAACTCTGAAACCTTGGGAATCGTTCTCACTCGCCTAACAATGTGATATTTAGACATTTGCTACAAGTTTTAGCTGTTATTTTCTTCAATAATGCAGTTTATCCCAACCACTTGGCACGATTTCAAAAATTGGCACCAAACTTGGCGATTTTTTTGTTTGGCTGAACGTTAAGTCCGTAAAACGGACCAGGGTAGCCACATTTGGCAAAATACTGCCAAATAATTCTTGTCGCCAAGAGTGATTGGGTTAAACTGCAATTCCAACCATTTAATTTACGGATGAATTAATTAATTTGAGTTACTTTTAACGTTTTTATGTATTTCACTTGGTGTGTGTTTCTTTGTGTGTGTGTGTGTATCAGTGTGTCATCAAATTTTCTATCGTTAAATTAACCAACTTCCCATCATGCTAGAGCTCTGAAATTTTGGGAACCGTTCTTACTTGCCTAACAATACAATATTTAGATATTTGCGACCAGTTTTAATTAATATTTCAATAATTTTTCTTAATAAACTTTGCCACTATATAAAAACGTTGTTTTTAAAAACGTTGGTTTTTATCTCGAATTATTTAAACCTAAATTTTTAAATAAAAAATACTACTGGATTAAATCATGCAAATAAAAACATTTAATACACTTTAAATTAATATAGGTTTAAAAGTATATTCAATTGAAGTAGTTGAGTTTTTATTATTTAAAACTTTTCTGTTTATAATAAAAATTATGATTTGTTAATTACCCTTTTTGACATTTCTTTCAGTTATGAGTAAAATGCTAAATATTGTAAGAATAAATCAAATATTTCAAATTGGTACAAAAGTAGAAGATTCTGAAAATCAGTAAACGGTATTATTAGAATTACAAACTAAAATATAAAATCGTGATATTTAATTGTAAGTTTTATTTGTTAACTGAAAATAACTTTTTGAGTCTTAACGAATGAAAAACTTTACTTTTAATTGTATCAAAGGATTTAGGAATATTTTTACTTTCCAAAAGAGAAGTGTAAAATAATTGGGATGTCTGAATTTTTGTAAGATGAGAATATTTTTATCCTTGGCTTTCAAACTTTTGAGTTGTCACTTAAAAAGTTTATAAGTAGTTTTTTTTAAAAAAAAATAGTATTTTTACTCGTGTTAGAGGTACAGGCTTGTTATTTTCACTGCAATTTATAGAAAAGTAAACAGAATAAAAATTTTTATTTTAGAAAGCTTTTAAAAGTCCTTTGCCTTTTGATAAATGATTTTTTATTAATAAAATTTGATTTCAATTTCAAATATACTAATTTAACGTCTCATTCTAAACATTTTATACGTTAATCCGGCATAGAGTATTTGATAATTAATAAAATATCTAGTAGCATAATTTCTTCTAATTATTAAATATTTTATTTATCTGGATATAGTGAAACAAATTGAACAATCTGAAATTTCCTAGTATCTCAGGTATTGAAAATTATAAAGTATTCAACTTGAGATGTTCAGAATATTATTTATGCATAACTCACTTAATATATGTATAAGATAGTTAATTATCTTATTTAGAATAATACAATAATTATTTTTCTTTTAGTTATAACATAAGAATACAGAGATACATAAGATAGAGTCAACGCGCACGAAATGTCAAATAAAATAGCGATATTTGATAACAAACAAATGTTCTCAAAACAAAATAATAATTCTTTTTTTTTATTTTATATTATTCCAAAACATTTTAAGAAATAAACAGTCTAAAAAATAATTTGCATTTGAAGGATATGTTTTTATTTGGAGACAAAGACATTATAGCCTTAATAAATGGGTGCCACTCAACAATTTTACTTTTATCTATAATCAAGGTTATTTCGTTAAAAATAATTTTTAAAAATATATATCATTCATATATCATTATATCACTTTACAGGAAAAAATGCTTTTATAGAAAAACTTAAAACTCAAAATAATATGAAGAAGATTTTGCTTACAATACTTTGATTTTTTATTTAGTTTTTCTTTTTCTTTTTTTTTAATTTACGAAGTGGTAACTTATTGAATGAGAATGTGATATTTTGTCAATTGACAGTTCAGTTGAGTTAATTAAATACCAAACAAAATGTTAACCAAAAACAAAAAATGATCTAAAAAAGGAAAACTGAGACAAAAAGAATTTTTCATCTGTGCTTGTCCATTAAAATAATTAGTGTTAAAGAAAATTATATAAATGAAAGTATTGTTGTTAGACGAAAAACGTCTTACACTCTTTTTTTATTTTCATCATGGTATAATATTTAAACATTTAGTAAAAAATAAAATGAAAGCAAAATATAGTCTAAATGCCTGCTTTGGTATTAATGGTATTATGATATCACTACTAGATGGGAAAAAACAATAAAAACATAACATAAATTTGTAGGAAAAAAAACTGTTTTTATCAAATACTTCATGAATATTATTGCAATTTCTCAGATGTTAAGTAAAATGAGAAAAATATATTATATATATATATATATATATATATATATATATACATACAAATCCGTAGTTTCTTAATTAATCCATCAAAATTTCATATGATATTTATAATCCTTTTAATAAGAAAATTGAAAATAAAGCATAATTTTCTTATTATCGTATGTTTAAAATAGAAGGATCAATAATTGATTGTATCTTTATCGTAATTTCACATTCTGTCCATTACTAAAGTGGTTTTACTTGTTTTCGATAGCTTAACTACTCTTGAACCAATAATTAAGATTCGTTCGTTTACTTACACAATAGCGCCGAAAAGAGGCTTGTTAAAAGCATGCTTAATGGTATTTTCGATTGGTATACTTAATTTTCTAAATCAGGACCTAATATTTGTTTTCCTTTGAAACTTTCCAGAATAGATTTCATTTACTTTGCTTGGCCACTGAAAACTATCCACATTAATATTTTTATTTGCTTTTTTTCAATATATAAACAGTTTTCCTGAATGTGTTATTATATAAGACTAAGAGACGGTTGCTATGTTATTTTGGGCACTAATAATTAAGACAAAAAAAGCGTTGTCTTAAATAACTTAAAATGATTAATTAAACAATATAACATCAGGTAAGCAAATAGTAATTTTAGAATTAAATATAAATATTGAAATATGTGAGCATGAAATACCACGTACTTCTTAACTGTAACCAAGGCAATTTTTCGAAGTATGTAAAAAAAATAACGAAACTGGTAGTGTGGTGTTTAACCTGGTAACACTATGGATTTCCCGTAATTAGGAAAAGTTAGTGAACATCTGGTACACCTAAGGGCATGTTTAAACCTCGCATGGTCACATAGACATCGGTAGAAGTTTTTCTTAAAATGTTTTTTTTTTTATTTTAGTGCGATCTGAAATAATTGAAATGAATTTCGAGGAACGTTGTAGTATCAGATTTTGCTTCCTACATGAAGACGAGAAAATTTCGAAAAGGTAGCAGAAGGTCTAGGGAGACATTGTTTTATAAGGAAGTCAGATTTACAGGTGATTAAAGGTCTTTTCAGAAGCATCTGAAACGATTGAAAACGAATATAACAGTGGGAGTGTTGTAACTTTAAGCATTGCCGAATATGCTGCCAGAATTCGGGATCTTGTGCATTCTGATGTCGCGTAACAGTCTGCATGACTGGGGAATAATTGTTTTTAAATCCCACTGTTATTCCCCAGATTTCGACGAATAAATTGAAGACGAAAACATATATATATACATAAATCCGTAATTCCTTAATTAATCCTTCAAAGTTTCAATGATCTTTAAAGTCCTTTTAATAAAAAATGGCTCTAGGTTCCTATGACTCCTCGGACCTCTCACTCATCCCATTTGTGTCTATATGACTTTTCTTTTCCTATTCTTTAAGGATCTCAGTAAAAAAACGTTAAAAATGTTATAACTGACCAGCTGATGGCAATTTCAGTACCAGAGATCCAGCATTGCTGAAAAGATTAGAAAAAAAATGTCTCTTAAGCTGCAGGGCTACACATGGATGTAGCTTAAAAATTACATATATGTTGTTGTAATTTTATTCGATTGTAGTATAAAAAATTAGCCTCATTGCTTTATTTACATGCTTTGAATATGATATATTTTTTATCATGCAAGAGAAAGCGGAGTAACTATTTTTGCAATATTCATTCATGATTTTGTTATAATGCAGTATACACTAAGCGACAAGTGCACACATCGTTCATTTAACATATACTACCAAATATCTGTATTTGTGACAATTGAGTATTTTAGATAATTTAGAATTTAATATTCCCTTAAGAATGGTTCCAACACAAAAAAAGTACTTCATAGAATGTCTAGGATTTAGTTTTAGTCCTTCAATATCATACTCATATTTTATTGCTCAAAACATGCTACCTATTCTAACCGAAATTTTTTTGATTATCATTTCTTTTTTTACACCATGTACGCTAATCATAAACGCCTACAACATAAACCTCGTGACAAGTGAATTTGAACATAAATTAAAAAGTTAATCACGAGTTCTAAAAGTTCAAAAAAATGATTTACTGTTCAATCACTTTTGGCAATAAATACCCTCCATAAAAATGAAGGAAATGACCTCTACTTGACTTTGAGGTAACAGATAAAAACGAAGCGTTATTTTTCATTGTAAAGTAAAATTAATTATGAATTAAAGAACGTCCTTTCATGAAATTTCATTCTAGAGTAGCATAACATAACTTAAAACAGAAAATGTTATTTAATTTTATTCTCCAAGGATTTATTGATTTATTGGTTGTAATAAAGTCTCTCTAGAAGCAACACGCTGGCAATTTGCGAAATGCCCAATGAGACCCCGAGTTAACCCAAGGGGTTTAGAGCTACAAACCGGCCCACTAGGAAACATAATCACCTCCTACACTCAGTATTTACTGACAAAAAAAATATTATATATCACATAATTTCAAAATCAAAATTATGTAAAGTTTACAATATATTTATAGAGCCGAAAATGCACATGACGTGAATAAAAAAAACTAATAGTAGGAATTTCCTTGCAGAAATAAGATGTATAAAAAGCTAAATGGTAAAATAGAGAAAAAAAAAAAACATCCACAAACTCGTGGACAAAAAAGTATTAGTCAAAAATATATACATATATACAAGGTTTACAATTAGAGCAACAAAATAAGGAAAAAAATAAAAGATTAAGAAATGTAATAAAAAATTAAAATATTTAAGAAAAATTTGAGTGATTTTGCGAGCCGTGGGAATAACAGATTTGAAATACATGTTGGGAATTTCACTAACAGACTTCAGCCAAATAGATTTTGCTTCAACAATAGGACAGTTTTAATGAAAATCCCTAGTAAAAGAGCAAGAAAAAATATAGTGATCAGTATCTCCAACGGAGCCACATGAACTTAAAGTTGTAATTTTCAAATTATAACAATTTAAAATACAGTTGAAGAGATCATGAACAGTCAAGAAGCGAGTAATAATACCAGAATTGGGAGGGGGGGTATAAAAACTCAGATTTGGTCGCAGAATATAGAATTGAACTCGAATACCAATATTACTAGTTGACCACCTCCCAATTATAAAGAAGCTTATTTTTTAAAATCTTAAGTATTTGAGACCGAGTGGCAGGGAAACTCATTCCTTCACCATCAGTGAAGCAAGAGTTGCAAATTAATCTGTGGTTTCGTAATAATAATCTTCGACGTAGGTCCTAAACTAGTGTAAGTTGTAAAAACCAGAATAAGTTGCTAATTTTTCTTTAATGGTATTAAAAAAAGCGGATTTATTTCTGGTGTTCTTCAGTAGCAATATTGACGATAAACTGTCGGAATAAATAGAAACTTTGAAGTTATTAGAGATGGCCCACAATATTGCAAATCCGATTACAGAAAGCTTCGTATGGAAAATTGAATAATAAGAATTCATTTTAAACATATATACCATATTTAGAACAACCCGGTGGAAGACACACATGGGGAATCCTGTTTCGGGTAATTGGCTACTGTCGACGGACCTAGTTATTTTGAACCTCGGTCAAGTGACAAGGACGATGCCTGAATAGGCACCTGCTTCTTCTAAATTCCACACCACACTAACAGCAGTACTTTGAACCTCGACAAATTATTTTGGATTAGAGGACTTTCATAGTTGCATCATCCCTGGCTAAACGGTGAGTCTTTAGTGGCCTCAAATCTCAAATTTATGACTCAATTAAAAACGCCGGCGAGTATGCGACCATGACCACTACTTTACTTAGGCCACTATTTTCTGAGAAAATGTTTTCAAAAGTAAATTTTCAACTTAAGATATTAAAGGCAAAATATAAGATAATTTTTTTTATGTTGAATCTAAAAGTTTTATGAGCTATAAGTGTTTGTCGATTTTAATAAAAGCAGAATTATTTCGAAAATAATTACTAAAGAAAGCAAATGCGTAACAACAAATTTTAATAGTGACTTGAAAATAATAATTTTATGATGTATCGCATCGTTATAATATCTAAGCACGATACAACTGATGTACGGCTTAGAATCTAAGAAGAAAATCTACATTGTTATATACAAACTACGTCGCATGTTATACAGCATCCAGATAAACTTCAAACTAGGAGGTTTGTAGAATAACTTTCCAAATGACTTTTAGAAGGATTTAAGAGACATAATTAATAGAAGCACGATCGTTTTCGTGGTTCATGACTTCATCTTTCGTGTAAAAAGTAAAAGTTTCAAAGATGATTTTAACAGTAAACAAAAGTGTTTTGTCAACAGTTTTTATGCAATTGAATAAATACTGGTGCAGAGATACGTCATGAATGTTGGAAGCAGACTTCTAAATTTAAAGCCCCATTTAAATTACGAGGACGACAAATAAGTTTTTGATTCTCCAACCAAATATTTACATCACGCTATAAAAGAATTTTTACGCATAATTAAATTTAATGCCCTACATCTATCTTAAATCCGCATGATGTGATTTCATGAAATTGGAACTTGAAATGTTGCCTTAATTTGTGATTCACTGGCCATAAAACTCGAGATCATAGTCACTGGGATACGAAATATCCCTTCAAAGGCTCCCCAATACGTATAAACAACGAAATTAACTAAATGGAGTGAAACGTTTTGAATGATGCAGCCTTCAAATCAGTATTGATGAAAAATAAAAAAGAATTCGTCATCCATTCATACATTTCACTTCTGCTAAAAAAATTATTATTAAAGAATTATGAGAGTGTTCTAATATTGTTCAACACCAAAGAATTCCTTTCGGTCCTAAAATTGTGACACCAAGAAATGTTAATATCTCATTCCATATCAACGCCCACATAAAATGCATTAAATGCGTACATGAAAAATCAAATATATTTTAGAGATAGATAGGGCGTTAGTTGCGTTTTCGCTATTATAACAGAAGGGTAAAGAATTTGGTTCTCTCCCATCCAAACTACAACGAGAAACTAGGTCGATGCTTGTTACATTTGTCACCTAATTCTTCAGTTTGTTATGGCTGGCGTGTAAAGAGTAGAGCTTTAGCCCAGGTTACGATTTCTTTATATGTTGTGGATCAAAATTTCAGTGGCATATTGGAAGCAGTTAGAGGACCTAATGTTTGACAGAAATAGGCAACTGGAAAATGTCGATAAGCATTAAAAGGCGTATATGTTAGAGGAGGAATAATAGTGTGCTGTACAGTGTGATAAGAAACTACAGCTGTAACAACAATTTATTTTTCATTGGGTTTTAAGCATGTTCAGAATGACATAGCAAATAGTTGTTTTTTGGTTAAGAAGAGTTTGAATAATTGACAGAAATATCTTAGGACAAAACTGAGTGAAGATATTTTTTCTAAGAAAACTAATAATATTTTACTAGGGAATCGTATAAAGAAAAACTTCTGTAACTGTGGGCTAAAGTAATATCTTAAATGGAAATGTAGAAAAGAAACATCTCTTAACGCTTATCTAATACACGAATGGCCATGGCTCATGAGTTCATGACTTGCGCCGTTTCCTTCGAATGATGGGTTTAAGTCCCATTGTCACTAAAGATCCTTTTTATAGTAAATATGATGCTCATTAAACTTATTGATTTTCAATGTCCCCTTGTTGGCATGGTGTGGAAATTTGGAGAGGGAAATGCCAAGTCAGGTATATCATTTCACCGAGGTTCAACCCTTGGGTTGCTTCTACGTGCAATACGAGTATTTAAAAAAAAATCATGAATAAATCATGTATCATGACAAATTATATATTTTATTTATGATAACTTTATAACTATTTTCAATCCTGAAAGTTAAATTAAATTTTATAAGAATTTATATTATTCATGCATTTGAGCTTAATAACTTTTGAAATACCCTCTTTTTGTAAGACTTCTTTTTCCTTCTTAGCAACATTTCACGTTGCATTATATAAAAAAAATAAATAGAATCATAAGTGAATTTTGGTTAGATATCAAATATATTTTAATCATCTTCTTTACTAACAAAATATTTAATTTATGTAAAAGAAAGTCCAAAGGAATATGATTTTAACTGTAAAAATGAAAGAAAAGAAACTTTAAGACATTTTAGTGTCTCAATGATAAAGTAATTTCTTAAACTATCATTATCATTCTAAATAAGAAATAATTCAAAATTTTGTGATATTATTGATATTTTTAGGAATCACAATTTTATACTATTAAAAAAGTAGTTAAGTATACATAAGCGAATCACTTTTAATTCTTTTGGTTTTTAGTTTAGTTTTTATTAACATTGCACTAGAAGCAACACGAAGGCTATTGGTGATGGATATTGCAATTTTGAACCTCGGTCAAGTGAAGAGGACGATACCTGAGCTGGCAGTTCCTCTCCTATCTTCCACACCACACCAACGAGAGGACTTTGGGCCCCGACATATTTAACGTGCATCATCTCCGGCTACACTGCGGGTCTCTAGCGGCCAAGGTTTGAACCCGCGACTGAACGAAAACCACTGGCAACGAATCCGTAAACATTGCTAACCCGGCCACTTAATGCTTTTGGAAGATCTAAATAATACCTTATAAAATTCTCTTAAGCTGAAAAATACATTCCAAAAAAGTAAAAACTATACAATGTTGCAGAAAGAAGTATTTCCTTGTAAGCTTTAAGTAACAACATTCGAAAATCAGGAAGGAATTTGCTGCTTTTAACCCTTAAAAAGGTACTCTTTCAGAGAATAAAAGTAAATGCAGTATCATAAAAGGGAATATGTTTCTTTTAAATTGGATACGATACACACCAGAAATGCCTTTATAGTTCATGAGACATTCAGGAATAAGTATTTTCTCTTTATACTTTTTTTTTCTTTCAAGAAATCAAAGTTTGTAACTCACTTTAGTTTGGTCATTTTACTTTAAATTTATATTTTCCTGTTATTGTATCCATTTAATTTTTTTTTTAATTTTATAATTTATATGATTTTTAGACCTGAATGAAATACCATAAAAGCTTAAAGGTTTACATTAGTTGTAATTCGGATTCGAAAATATGTAAATTTAAAAATATGTTTTTCCTTCCTAAAGATAGTTAAATATATTAAAGAATTGAATAAGAGAAAAAGATAATTTTGTTATTAAATTTGATTATGTGCTTCAACGAAAACATAAGCTGATATGAAGTTCCTAGGTCAGAGATTATAGACTAATGAATGGTCTGAAAACCTTAAAGTGGGTTCCTATTTTATTACGAAGTGGAAGACAGTTTTATTTAGTTGTTATAAAGAGACTAAATATAGCTTTCAAAAAGTTTTTATTGTTATTTTTTCTTAAATCCGATGATATTTTGATGATCCAAAACACATTCACATTCCAAAACCTATTCTTACATTGTATGCATTAAAATATGCAAAAAGTACCTTTATTAGTTTTAAGGATTTATGAAGATATTAGTAATCCAATAAAGGGTCTGATAGGGGGAATTTTCGGAGTTCATAAGCATCGGTAGATGTGCTTCTAAGTGTAAGAGTCTCCAGGGAATCATTATTTAGGAGCAGAATCGTCTTAATTAGTCTTCTCCAACCGGAAATATAGATGTATAGTTATCACCTCCACCGTTTCAAAACAGTGATCTTTGAGACCCTTAACAGAAGTTCTTGCACCTCCATTAATTAATCCAACAGAATAATTATTTAGTTTCTACGTTTCGAATTAAGGCCATAAATCAGATGGGATTCTTGAAACGCTTTGGGTGACGTATATTGATTTTCCGTTTTGTGACAGAGACTTTAATGAATTCTTGTCTCTGGAAGCATGGGGTTTAATTTAGAGCGCTTCATTTACGTGACATTTGCTAGAAATAAACGGAGAATAGTGGGGGGAGGGGAAGTTTTCGAAGTTTTCCTCCAGTTCGGGGTTTGTCGTCGTACGAATGTTTTGGGAACGAGTCGTGAATCAGAGAGACTCTAGTGTTTATCAACAGTCTCGTTGCTTGTTTATTGCGAGAATAAATGAGCTCTAGTGGATAGAGAAAGGAATGGTAAGGTTTCGTCAAATGATTGAATGTATTTAATGGAGTCTCGAAGAGAGTTATATACCAGGCTCTTTGATGAAGTAAGTCTTAAGCGATACTTAAATGGAAAACTTTCATATAGCCCTGTGTTGATTCTTATGCGATGAAAATACATTAGTAACAAAAAGTGTTTGGAGTATTTCAAATTATTTTAATAAAATGTTACTTTAAATTGAAAGGATATGACATATTGGAAATTGAAATATGTGAGATCGAGGTATGAAATAACCTTAAAAGCTATGGACATTTGTTTTGGTTAAAATGATCTTATATTATTTTCTCATTTTCAGAGATTTATACTTGCTCTATAAAAATATCTAAACAATCAATGGTTGCAATATAGGAGAATGATTTCTTAAGAAAATTATATTTCGACCGACTAATGTGCATTTTACAGATTTGGGAGATGGCATTTCTACCGAGAGGCAGAGAGATCTGTTGATCTCGAGTGATAAGGGCGATTTTAACCCTCCATCTGCCAGTCCAGAGAAATCTTTTCCTGTCTTTATAATGCTGCTCTTGATAACTAAGCCAAAGTGATTTCCTGGTGTATTTTTATGGTACTTTAACTTCTGTCGATGTTAGAGCGAAAGTATTTATTATATGTTACATAAATATATACAAACGTACATCTATTTACTGAACTTTAAAGAGTAATTGAGAAAAGAAACAGATGTTTAAAAACACATACAAAATATTTTTCTTCGTTTTCATCCTAAAAGCCATAGTGTATAGTTTATTTATTAGGGATGAAAAATATTTAACTTCTTTTTGATTAAACTATCAAAAGATTTATTTATTTTGAAAAGGTACATATATGTATGCGATTTAAAAATTTGCTGTTGAGTAGCATATTCTGCTGCTTTATACTTAATAAATGGCTCAATTACAAACATATTGAAGTCTTGTAAAATTTTCCTCCGTTTCAACACTATTTCATCGCTCGAGGGAATTTTAAGGACTTAAATTGCTTAAGACCTCCTCCAACACTTTTGATTGTTTGATTAACCAATTCCCATTTATCTAAAAATTGTTGACACCCACTTTATCTTTCAAACTTAATTGATATCATTTTTTTCTTATTTTTCATCCTTATTTCTAAGTTGTATAATAAGTTTAACTTCCTTTTCTTACTGAAAAATTTCCCTCTGAGATTTTTCATTTTCTAAATTGTTCAAGTTTTTTTTTTTTTTTTTTATTATTACTTTTTCTCTCTGAAAGATGAAATATAACTTAATTTCCAGTTTTAGCTCAGTTTTTTTAAGGGTGAAATTAGTGTGATTGTTGTTGCTATGCATGGTATCTCATGTAAATATTGCAGTCTTTTTTTTTAAATCTGATTGATTGAATTGTTCGGATTATTCTTTAATGATTTTTATTGTATATACAGATAGATTAAATCTCTTTATCTTCATCATAGTTCACTTAACGTCTTCTTAACACCTATTTTTCTTAAGTATATATGGAATTTCCATTTTGGGTGACGACGTTTTTATGTTGATATTGTTTGGTTCATGCATAACTAAAAACTCTTTTCAAAATTTCAAAATGTTATATTTCATTTTGTATTGTTTTTTTTTTTTCTTCATGCTTTGGTTTGTACTTATTTACGAATTGAACTATGTCTTTTTTTATTGAGTTTTACTTGCTACATATATATATATATATATATATATATATGTAAAAGCACGACTCTAAAAAATGCTAGACCTGGTTTTGCCTTTTGCAGAGTAAGAATTTGTTCCCCCCCTCCCTTTTTTTCTTACCTACTTAAATGTATTGTTTTAAGTTCAGCTAACAATATTGCAATTAAATTATAATATGTTTGCTTGTATTCGAACGATACAGTTTTCGTTGTTATTAATTTAAAGCATTATTACCTTTAGGTATAAAAAGGGAGAGAAAATAATGAAAAAAGGGAGAAAATGTATTTGAAATAAGAAAAAATTAAATTAACTAAATGAAAAAAAAAAGGAGAAAAGTAGTTGCTTTTATTTAGTTTTATGTAGTGTTTTTTTTTTTCAAAGTGTAACTTACTTCAAATTTTTAAGACCGGTTTTTTTTTTTTCATGTAATGTACATAGTTTTTTAATGTATTAATAAACAACACTCAGTTTTGGAAATTCCTTCGATTCTCCTTCAAAGACATAGAACCAAAAATCTCTAGACTTTTCATGCTTCAATAAATAATATCAATGTCTAAACATGTATTGCTATTTCTACTTATTTTTGTAGCCGCGGTAACCTAGTGGTCATGATCGAGAGCTCCTGACATGTGTTCCTTCCATCAAATCGTAGGCTCGAGTCCTTATACCACTGATGATCTGCCGTATTACGAGGTTGATGCAATTTCGTAGCTCCAAGGTCCTTTCGTTGGCATTGTGTAATAGTTTGGAGAAGTACATGATTATTTTCACTTGATCGGGGTTCTATATTACGAATTCCGTCACCGATAGAGTTGTGTTGATTTTAAATGTGTAACGCTAGCAAACCTTAAGACAAACGGATTATTTCTTGAAATTCACTTATATATTCATTAATGAAATTTATATTTGGCTTACGTATATTTCCTTTCAAAAATGTATACATATTTTTTTTTCTTTCTGAAACATTTATTACAACAATTTTTTAAAGAAATTCTTATAACACAAATAAAAATAACAAATTTTTGAGATGTAAACAGATAATAATACGATCGTTAAAAGTTTATTCACCATATACATTTCGAAAATTAATTTTTTAAATTATTACGAAAACAAATGTCTCGAAAACTATTTAAAAATCCTAATGAAATATTTATCTAAATTTTTGTACAAATTTGTGCAAAATAGAAACTCAGAAGACAATTTTTTTACATAATAATATACAAATATTGAATTTTTTGGACAGTGAAAATATGCACAAATTTAAAAAAAAGGATGTCACAACATTAATTACAAATATAAAAATTAACCTTTTATTTTTAAATATGTACACATTACATGCATGCATCATAAATCGGCAAATCCAATTTTAATATATGTACAATATATTTCATACGCTAATAAATATTCATAGATATAAACTGATGAATTTAAATTGTTAAATTGGCACAATAAAGGATCGAAATACAGCTGTTTCCTATCACAACTACACTCCCCTGGCTACTTGCCATTTTGACTCTCGGCTTCTATCCAATTTCATTTTTACAATAACAAAATTATGCACAGTATTTCTTTGAGAATATAGCTGAGAATACTTTATACCTTTCCTTTTCTATGTCATTAAAAAAAATTTTTCATTGAAATGTTTTAAGGTACTCAAACCATTTTTAATACTAAAAAGGCTTTTTTTCTTATTAACATAGGTATACTGAATTGGAATACTTCAAAACGTATATTATGCAGTTTTAAATTACTCTATATGCCAAAAAACTTGATATGTGTAATATTTCCCCTTTTCGTGGAACATGAAATGGGTAATATAATCAGATTTCATTTTTAATGAATATAATTGCATTTCGTTGTAAAACAAAATATTTTTATACAATTATAAAATTTCTCATACATATAATAATACTTTATTTATACACACACACACACACACACATATATATATATATATATATATATATATATATATACAGTGGTGGCCAAAATTGTGGTCACTTTTGGAAATTTGTATGTTTTTGAACTTCGTATATAGAAAATGTTAACTTTCCCGAAATTCAAAATCGTGTACATCATTTTAAAGAAAATTCAATGCTGGATTCAATACAAAAAACAAGATTAAAATATTTGTAACACAAAAAGAGCTAAGCGGCAATAATTATCGATATATATTAGATACTGATGGTTGCAGTGAGTTATCATTACTTAGTAGGGGAGCATTTATTTCTTATTACAGCTTCATATCAATATTTTATTGAGCTGACGAGAGTTTTAAGCTCTTATTTCGTTATTAGATGATGCCAAGAAACAATTATAGCCTCATTCAGACAAAATCTTTCAAACGGTGCCGCAAGATTTCGATAGGATTGAGGTTAGGACTATTTCCTAGCCAAGAAAACAATTCAATGCTCTTTGAACAAAACCACTCTTTCAATAATTTTGTTGTGTATTAGCCAGTTGAATCCTGCTGAAAAATTAATGAAGTATTGGTGGGAAAGAGATCCCTGATGGAAGGTAGAAATTTTAATTCCATAATAGAGCCAATGTATTTTCTGGCATTCAGTGTCCCATCGATGACATGAAAACTATTAGTACCATCTGCTGACATGCATGACCAAGTCACAACACTAAGTTGATTCTTCATAATTGCCTGAATGCAATCAGGATGTAGTTCTTCTCCTATTCTACATCTATCATGTTTTCGCCTAACACTACCGAATAATATCTTAGTTTCATCGCTCCATATAATTTGTGACCACTGATGATCTGTTCAATTAATGTGTTCCTTTGCCCACTGCAATTGCTTTTCGTTGCTGTGAATTTAAATAAGGCTTTTTTGGAGAATTTTACCTGTTAGTCCAACATCCGTTAATCTTCCCCTGATTGTTTTTGAACTGACAAAAACATTAGGATCATTCAGATCCCTTCTGATGGACTTTGATGACATTCTTCGATCTAGGGGGTATAGTTTTCAGCATAGGATTCAGCAATTTCAGCATAGTACAGACCACATTTTCAGAACACAATAATCTTACATCTCTTTCTAGATGTCCAACTCTTTCTAAATGTCCTTTTATTTGATGTCAATGCTTTTTGACTAATAATAGCTTTCGTATTGCTTCTAGTACTACGTTATAAAAACCGAAATCGAAAGTTAATAATCGAACTCAAAAATAAGAAGAAAAAAAATTACAACAATTCCTACTTGTAATTTGATTACATAAGAAACAGTCCTTTTCTGATGTCAGCTTCTACTGGCAGTTTCTGATATTTGATTGGTTCCCAGAACAAGAACAGTGTTTGGCCAGGAAAAGTAGGCATCACATGCCACTTCATAACTGTTTTTGTTTTTTAGATTTAGGTACGCATAAGTTTTTTGTATTACATATATTTTAATTTTGTTGTTAGAGTTAAATTTAATATCAAATTCTGCTTAAAATAAAATATACTACTTAGCATTTTGTGATACGAAACATCTTCTATAAGCATAAACAAAGTTAAAAAAACATAAAAAAATTTCAAAAGTGTCCACAATTTTTTTCCACTGTATATATATATATATACAAAATGAACATTATTTGCATATAGCTTATATTTAAATTTGAGCATAAAATATTTAATATTTTTTGTATTATTTTTTGTCTTTGAATGACTATTTTGAAAAACAATGTTACTGAACATTCCAAAAAAGACAAATTATTTATGACAATTATTTAATTATGCTTTCTATAATATGTTGTTTATGTTGTAAAATTAATGAAGTATTAAATATATTTTTATAAATGTTTACTTTGAAATAAAAAAAATTCAGTTCTCTTAATAACGGTTTATTTTTAATGTGTTAATAACTGTTGATAAAATGTAAAAAAAGAAATTAAAATATCAATGATATTAAAATGCAAAATTAAATGTCATGTGTATAGGAAGTTGGATATAGTTACTTAAACAACTTTCTCAAAAATTCCCTTGGGAACGTTCGATACCACACTTTGAAATATTTTCAGTTTAAATCCGCCTCGTACAATACTCCCAAATCAAACATTTCCATCATTTGCAGTTCGCCACATCCAACATTTTCAATGGAAGCCAAATTTACACTCAAATCCCTATTCCTTTACTTTTTCCGCTTGCAATAAAGAACATCATTGAAAAGCTAGGAAAATTCGTTAGATTTCGTGAGAATAATTCCCCATGAGATGCGAGATTTACTCCAATCCTTCGCGTTGGCATTGAAAATATACAAAAAAGAGAGGGAAAAAAGTACCAGGCAAAAAGAGTGAAAATTTCTCTTCATCGTTTGTTTCGCGCCAAGAAAAATTCTATTTTTCCTTAGTTCCTGATTTCAGCGCTTGTAACAAGGGAGTAATTTCTGTTCCCGAGTTTAGCTTTCGCTCGTTTAAAAAGGGTTTCGTTTCTGTATTATACCATTGGTGATTCTCTACAATGAAATAAATATCAACTTTTCTTAAAGAATTCGGCACAGATAGAATTATCTCATGTTCTTATTCTTATTTTAATAAATAATCCTAGAAATAATCATAGGTTCTATTTCCCGTTATTGTAAAAGGATTTTTTTTACTTTTTGTACAAATATTAATATGATTTCACTTTTATGATGTTTTTTCTTTCAATAATGTATTTTCAAAATAACTCACATATTTCTTTTATTTCAAATAAACTAAAACGACTTCTATTGAACACAAAATTTACGAGAATTATTATAACGTAAAGTTGAACGAATTTTACTTGATGACAAATATTTCAATTTTATTTTTATAATGTCTGCCCTTTTACTAATATTTTACAATATTTTGGTATGAAATAATGTATCTAAAAATACGATACCTGATAATGAATAATTTGCATTACAATTAATTCTTAAAATTGAATGAATTCATGCTTTTAAACTAAAATATGGATAGGTACTACTTAATAGTGAAAAGTAATTTTTATCAAAAAGCTCGCAGAATTTTATGACAACGTTTTAGGAAGAATTTCAGGAATAATTTACATGGTTTCATTTATATTTTGTAATGTTGCTTGAGAAGTTTTTATTTTCTTAGCATTTTCTGTATGTTCATACACACTCACTCTCACGCACACACAAATACACACACACACACACACGCACGCACGCACACACACACACACACACACACACACATATATATATACAGCACAAGAGAGAGAGAATGCGAGAAAGTAACCTGAGTGTTAAGCTTTTAATAGGTAAACAGAAATACTAGCAGTTTATTATTCCTTCAGGAAATTTTAAAATACCGATAGGTAAAATATGAGTCTTAAAGCTGTACAAAGAGTTCCAAACGGTAATACGGTTTTAGATATGTACACTTAATGGCGCCTATATTTTACGAGTATTTAAGGAAAATATCTACATAGTATTATACTAACTTTAGTGGATGGTTTTTTTTTTATCTAAATCAAAGCTTATCAACAATTCTTCAAAAATTTAATATCAATTCACACACACACACTATGCGTTTCAGAACGTATATTATTATGTGGCCATTGAATTTGAGATTTCGTAAATATCTTCGAAAAAATAAAACGTTAATGTCTTCTTTTTCCAAAAATGTTACAATAAAAGACTGACTCATTTAAAAATTTGAATCAATGTAATGCTAATAACCAAAATAGTTATTAGCGTCCTAAGCACAAAGGCAATTGAAATGGAGATGGACACCATCTGATTGGTATTTTTTGGTCCAGGTAGACTTTAATTTCACTTTAAATAATGAAGTTAGAATTCATGCTCTGAAAGAGAACTGTATTTTTTGGCCGAAATCTAGGATTAATTATTAAACTGAAAATAATTCAGGAGATAAACTATTCTTAGTATACAATATAATTATAGTTTGATATAATTTCAATATATATTTTTTAATTATTTTTACATTTACTATTTTTATGTCTAATAATGTAAATAATCTTATCGTAAAATTATATTTTGGTCACAATTGAATATTAGAACCAGAAGGCATATTTCAATCAGATAAAAAACACGATTCATACACATTGCATTTTGAAATAATTTTTCATGAATTATAGATCTTTCTTCACTATCCACCAACTATACATTCTTGTTTTGGAAAAATCCACTGTAATCTTCTATCATCTGTTTTTTATTTTGTACAATCCTCTGCTATTTCAAAACAAAGAGAGTGAAACAAATGCACAAACCATCAGTGATTGAAACGAATGTCCTAACCGTCAGATGGGTGCGTGTAATAAAATCGCCGGAACCAAAAAATACCAACAAAGCGGTGAGTAATTTATTACTTCCGGGAACTCCCCTAACGCAGGAACTCCATCAGATGCATAAATTACTCTACCCCACCTGCACAAACTATGATCAAATAAAGAAAACTTGCAATCCAAGAGCCTTTTTCACCAAGAGCAACCTGGTCTTCTTGGATTTCAAACCCTCAAGGCAAAAATGAAGGTAAAAGAAAGTGAAAGGCACCCTCCTTTTTATTATTTTTCCAACTGCTTCTTTTATTTAAACGTCAGCTGGAAATAAAATGAAAAAGTATTTCCATTTTTGAAGAACGTTTCATATAGGAAAGGATATAAATATATGTTACGAATCCTGATGTGTATTCGTCTGCAAAAGCAACCCCCACGGCGTCTCTCTCTTCACTTTTATGTTTGCAGTGTGTATGGAGTGTGAAGTGCAGATTTGATGACGTCAGTCTAAAAGAAAAAAAAATATTTTTCAAAATGTGTTTATTTATTTTTTTTCCGCTTTTTTCATCACTCATTTTTGATATTTTTCTATTCATAGAGTTTTATAATACGGATCTTTTTGGAAATGATAAACAATCTATATCTTAACAGTAGAAAAGCTCTTTTTAAAGCATGCTTCATTTCAATGAAATACAATTTTCAAGTATATTTATTGATGAAGTGAATTTTGAAGTGAATTTAGTTATTCAAATATTTTAAATAATTAAATTTTAAGACACATTTAAGATCAAAAACAAAACAAATTACGTCTCAGTAATTGTTCTTAATATATAAATTTAAATCTTTGTTAAATTATTTAATGAAGATATTATTTAATGTCATTTTTTAAAAATATAATGCTTTTACTATATCATTTAATTTACATACACTCTCTTCTCTCTCTCGCACACACACACACACACATATATATATATATATAAATGTGTGTGTGTGTTTGTGTATGTATGTGTGTGTGCATACGCGCTGTATACATATTCTGCATATATGTTTAATTAATTGTGAAAAGTTTCTATGCAATGGAGACTATTTTAATTAATTGCATTTTATTAAAATAAATCTTACAGTTCTAGAAAAAAGCTGTGTTTCAAATGATTTCCATTTTAAGCGATATTATGATCACTAAAATAAAGAGAAACGAGTATGATATATTTTCTAAATAAAAGTAATCTTCATTATGATAATTATTTCCATAAAAGTAGCAATATGTTGATCATGGCATTCCATTACTCGAAATAACATGTAATGAGGAAAATGCGCTAAAGTGCATAAGAAATAATTAAATAATTTTATTAAGGTGACGTATATAACATTAAAAAAAGTTTAAAATTGTTATTATTTTGGTATTTGTTGTAAATATATTATTTAGCTTCAAAAATGTTGTTCTTAAATAATTAAAGTGTCATTTTACATTTTATATGTCTAACACTTTTACTCTTTGTACATTTTCCTTTCATTTTATTTTTTCGTTTGTTATTATTGTATATGATATTACGTATTCACGTAACTACAGTTGCGTAGAATATAATGCTTTGGAATACTACAAGATAATGTGTTTCGTAAAAAAAAAACTTTACCTGAAATACTTACGGCAAAATTTCAAAATTTCCATTTATTTCATATACAATTTAAATTATACCCCCTTTAAATATCGTATCTGGCCAAAGAGTGACTGGAAACCAAAAAAACCTTTTAAGAAATATTCAAGAAACATAATGAATTTAATGGGATCCATTCATTTTACATAAAAGAATTCGAAGGAAATATAACTTTGTCAGATAAGAATGATTTAAATGAATTTATAACACAGATCATATTCAGGACAACCTAGACCTCGAATTTGGCATGAGTCAATATTTTAACGGAAAATGATTAGTTAAAAAGTGTAGCGTTATATTCACGGTCTAATATAGTAATTTAATTTGCATCTTAATAGTTCAAAACTTATTAGAATTTCTATTATTGATTCTTCTAAATCATTAAATAAAAACATTTTTATAACCGATATATTATGCAGAATTTATATACTGTCTGAGAATACATAATTCTTTGCTTTTTCCGAGTCGCAAAGGCTCAAACCAGTGTATCTTAATAAGCTCATTTTAAAGCCAATCACAACCAATTACGTCTTAACGACAACAAGATTAAATATGATTCTACAAAATGACACTCTAATATTCCATCCAATACCAAAATCACTTATAATTATATACCCTTAAAAGCAAAGCTTCTTTCGTTACCTATCTCTAACAAACGTAAAAAGAGGGGAATGAACACAGAAGCAAAATAATCTTTTTCTTTCTTTCTTTTTTCTTTCCAAACAAGCTGAGCTAAGATGTATCGTAAGGTTGGAACCTCTTGGGGGTTCCTCGCAAATAAATAGTCTCTCGTTAGTACCTACTAATCGAATTGATCGGGCACTAGTAATATTTCCCTCCCCTCTCGCACCTTACCTCTGGGGAAGAACATTTTTACTGGAATCCGCCCTGTTTCCATGTGGAGAGCTAAATTGGAGAATATGCTCGTTATTATAGAGAAGAGAGAGAGAGAAAGAGGGAAAAAAGTTTTTTCCCCTATTGGCTATGATTACACCTGTTAGATATGGCTGGCTTTGCTGCTAATGCGACAATGCATTAGATAAGGTTGTGGAGAAAGATTAGGTAGGAAATTTTTGTGGAAAGAAATTATTCAGCTGTGAATATGAGATACGAAAATTAGGTATAGTTACGAAGAGTTGGATTTTGGAATCGTTGATACTGAGTGTTAACTTAATGTTAGAAACTACTTATTTTATCACATGTTCGGATATAGTTGTGTCGTATATATAGATAAAAAGGTTTCTTATTAAACAGAATTATTTTGATTGTAAGTTTACTATTTTGTGGAAGTCATTTAAAGTAATTTAATGTAATACCAATGCATGACCAAATACTCATTGACATAGTTATTGTGTGATATTTCTCTTTGATTTTATTTATATAATGTCCATGCTTTTCACGAATAAAATTCGATATTTTAATTATTTATTCGAGTATGATTTATCGTGAACTTTTGTCTTTGTATTTGTAAAACAAAAAAAAAATACATCATTGTTATGGTTGAAAAAAAATGACTGCAATAGCCTTTAATCGCAGATAAATCTTTAAAAGAAATGTGAAATTTTTTAATGCATTAATTATGAAATAATTTATACAAGTGAAAAAAAAAATAAATTCTCAGTTTATTGCATGTAGTTAATAGTCAATTCCAAAATAATTAATTCTGATCATCACTAATAAAGTAACTACTTTAATTATTTTAAGCAATTGCTTTTTTACTGAAAATTTTAAAAATATTGGTCATCGCAATAAATTGACTCTAATTTTCAGTAGCATTTTATGCTAATAATATAAACACACAATTTATTAGGGTAGGGATTTATTAACATCATACACGGGATTTTTAATGTAAGGTTATTGCCATTAATCTACGGTTAATGGTTATTGCCATTATCTATTAATAAATCTACAATACAAATGTAATTCATAGTTTTGTATTTTGAACAATTACTTTTGACAACTATTTTTATTGAAGTAGTTGCGATGAGAAATTATTTAATTGCCTGTGCTAAACTGGTTATTAAGTGCCTAATATGGAAATAATTTTTTTTATGAAAGCCAAACGTTTCTTAACATTGAAATAATTGTTAATTTACTGATTGATTTTTAAAGTCAAAGCTAGAAGCAACACGCGGGCAATAGTTAAAATTCCCAAGGGGAGCAAGCTCACCAAAGGAGTTTAGAGCTATAAACAGGCACCCCGAGAGTCAATCACAATTTCTCTAGGGGTGCAACAATCACACACTCATAATTTCTTAGCAAAAAGGATTTCTTACAACAATAAGAGTAAGATAAAACTGTGCATGATGGAACAAGGAACGTATTACATAATTCGAAATACAAAAGTAATAAAAATTTGCAATATGTTTATAGAGTATAATGCCATTGTTCTTACACACCCTATTTTTCATTTCCTTTCGTTCTTCTTCTTTTTTAAATGCATATCAATCTGTATTCAATTGACGTTATGACTTCCTGCTAACAACGTAGTTTAACACTATGACTCTCCCCCTCAGTCAGCCTGATCAGCAATTTCCCACCACAGCTTTGGTACAATATATACGCACAAAAAGGAAAATTTATGTATCTAGAAATGAAATAAAAATTAAAACAATTATGTACTTTGCTGAATAATTTCACTAACCGTAAGAATCCGGGATTTATATTTCAAAAGCAAACCAGGGTTCTTAGGGATGCTATAAATGATGGACATCGTAATTCTGAGACTTGTTCAAGTAATGGGCACGACACCTGAACTGGCACCTCCTTCGGAAACTTTCCACACCTCGTCCTTGGGAGGACTTAGAGTCTCATAGATGTCACGTGCATCAGCTTTGTTACTCGGCGTATCCTTATTGGCATAATGCTTGAACCCGTGACTCGACGGAAACAACACCGTTCGCGAGTTTTCGATCATGACCACTAGGCTATCGAAATTATATTTAAGTTTCGAAACGGCATGCAGCCTTAAAAAATATTTAGTGTACTAAATTTTTGTAAAGTTTCATGCACATAAATTGCTAATTGCTACTAAAATTTAAATTATCATAATCCTGAATAAAATGTAGACTAAATAAATCTAAAAAAAACGTGATGATTTTTTATATATAATTCAAACCATTTCAATATCTCTATTATGTATTTATTCTGTTATAAGCAGAATATTCTGTCCATATTCGGTTTCTTCTGAAACATATCAATCAAAAATACTTTTACAAAAGCAAGTTGACTTATAAAAGCATAAAATTTATTTCTATGTACGCCAAATAAGTCGAAAATATTTGAACTTTCGAGAGATCAGAGGTGGTCACTTAAAATGCTAGACGTAAACTTTTTTCTTCTTGAATATTTCACAACTATGAAAACGTTCCAGAAAACGTTTTTCATATTCCTAATCCATTGTGGCAAGAGGCCATATTTCCTGCAGGTACGGGAAATTCCGAAAAAAGTTTCTACTATAAAAATTTATTGAAAATGGGAACAACAAGGGGTTTTATTTTAATAGTAGACAGAGCTAACCCTTTTCCTATGGGATGTTGGTCTAGACGTTATGAAGAGTAAAAGAGAAGAGACGAAATTACTTTTCTTGAAATATAGCTAATGTTGCAGACGTGAGTTGTTTTTCATATAATGCGCTAACCAGGATACATATCAATGTATTTTTGGAAAATTAAGTTTATTTGAAATCTTCAAAGTATTCATTTTCAATAATGAACTGCAGATTTTAAATAGGGTAAGAAAAAAATGAGCTTTTAAATTTGAAATAAAACCCATTGATATTTATCTGTGAGATGTGTTATTTTTAATTAAATACTTTTTCTTGGCTTTAAAACAAGAATTTAAGCATTTTTGTTTCTGGAAATGATATTAAGCTAATAAAATAATTTAGTCTTAATAATGGTTACCCTGCAATAATTTTATAGGGTAGTAAGGTCATTTTAAAATTATTGAATTTGAAATAAATAAAAAAAAATGTAATCATAAAGTGTTGCCTTTATTATAATGGAAGCTATTTTCAGACTTGTTAAATCTAATCGGCGTTAGGTAAGAGAAATGAAAATCTCATTGGGAAGCTAATATAAACTTAAAGGGAACGAAATGTAAGCAAAGTACGTGTATACTGATTTACATGAAACTACATCGGTTAAATAAGGAGTCAAGGAAATTGAATAGAGTTAAAACTTTTTAGTTTATATACCACAACATTAAGCATATTAACCTCATTAAAGATAATCAGAATAAATCCGGTTTCATAAGAATTCGTTCCAACTACATTTTGTGACATTTCAAGCACCCGTACAGAACGAAATTATATGAGAATACTTCATTGAAATATCAGTATATCCTCGGTGTTCTTCCTGGAGCGAATCTGGCTAATGCATAATTTGAAAACTAGATCATAAAATTCTCCATTTGTAAATCTTTGATAAGAAGTTATGGACATGGATAAGAAGTTTATGTAAAATTTGCAAATTTATATATTTGAGAGTATCTCACTGAAACATCATTATTCCCTCGGTACTCTTACTAAGAGAAAATTGGCCAATGCATTATATGTATGTTAAACAAAAAAATACATCTGCTGATGTTAAACACGTTATTACAATATAAATTACAATTTAAGTAATGTTTTAATTCCTCAGTTTTAATCTATTAATAAGCTAAGTTACAGAAAACAGTCACTTTTATATCAGGGTTTTATATTTCATTTCTATTACTTATTTTTTAAAATTCTTTTTCAGTGATTTACAGGTAATTTAATTTAAATTAAGGTCAATTTTATAAAATGTCTTTAACATAATGTTGAGTAAAACCACTGTTATACCAAAAGAGTTGTAATGTAACCGGAGAAAATAGTAAAATATGATATGAAATGAGGATATCGATATAAAATTTTTCATGGGAGCTAAAATTATAATAATTTCAGTCTTAAATTAAGAGCATTAATACAGGATATATAATTTTAAATCCAGAGATTTGGTACAAATAAATTTAATACTCCTACATTGGTTAATTACGATAGTAATATAAATTTTTCATACATAATATTTTCAAAGGAAGTATATTTAACATTCAGATAAAAACGTGTTGAACATTGTAAATTACCCTAACAACTTGCCATACTTGCTTAAAAATAATTATAATGAAATGCATTATCATTTGATTTTGTATAATGCTATAAACTAATAGAATAAAAAATAATAATAGAAAAAGAAAGAAAGGCATAGGAAAGGGGTTTTTTTTAAAAAAAATTCTTTTATTTTCTAATAATGAACCAATATATTGCAAACCTTTTGTAAAGTGATTAAGGAAATTATTTACAATAATAAGTAAGCGAAATAATGGAAAGAAATTGTCACTAAAATATGTGGACATTCCGATGATGTTATAAACATCCTCATAGTAACAAACAGTTTTAATAAATGTCAGCTCAATAAAAACAATGTAATTTAAACGGATGCCTTGAATTAATTAGACATATATTGTTAAGTTTAAAAAAAAAGTTTACAAAAACATTTGTATATAAGAGAAATTCATTGCAATAATACCAATTTAAGTGATAGAAAATCTTTAAATGTATTACCACCCTCCAATTAAGATATTAAAAAATGACCTTCTAATTTGAGAACGTTAATGGGTAAAAAATATTAAAGAAATGTAAGAAACTAAATTTGTTTTTCTTCTAAATGATTAATTAGAGTACAATATATTTATATAGATATACTAATATATAAGCTATGCAAGCAAAGCACGTGTTTACATTTTTTTCTTAAGATAACAGCAAAAACGCATTAAAAGTTATCATTCAACTATTTTTTCCTCTCACTTTTATCATATCCCGTAACAATAACAACCTCACAAACAAAATATTTTTCATCTGGAAATATCGAAGCTTGATAAGGTACAATACATAAACTAAACAAAAAAAATTAAAATGAGCTATAAACACTGTAACCCTCAAGATTTATTTTAAGCAAAAGATAATGTAAAGCAAATAATAATTTATACAATATAGCTGAAATTCTAACACAAAAGATACATTTTATTGCGCAAATAGCAAATTTTTCATTCGTTCTTTCTCAATATGATACATACATTTTCAGCTTAAACAAAATGTGGAATATATATATATAAGGATGTAAATTGTTATTTGAAGAATATCTTGTTGTATAGAAATATAGTTTGACATTTCTTCAAGTTTTGCTCTTTATATTTCCAGTATTACTGATATTTGGAACACAGTTATATTATAGCAAGAAAAACGATATATTTTTGAGTTGAAATCTATCAGATAATAATAATCCAAATATGAGAATTGAATATATTCACAAAAATGATACAAAGAAAAGGAAACACATTAGGAAAAATCTTCACATCGTTTACTTTTGGAATTGCAAAAAGAAAGAACATACTTATTTTTATGCATGAATATAAATTTCGTTTTAAATATTTTCAGAGAAATATTTGAAATTTCCATAAACTAATTTTTTGTATGCATTAACTAAAAATACCAAAACCTGTATAAAATATTATGTGTTTAATTTTTATTCGCTGGTAAACCCTTCTTGACTGAAATTCTTTAATTTTTCAACGAGAAATACATGTAAATTATTGTAAGCTCGTTCAGTTACAAAAATTATGGTATTTTTGACATGATTCTTTGATTTCTGTGTTAGTTTTTTTAGGATTTTAATTTTAAGAAGTACTACGCTTGAGCCTTAAATAGTTGAAAAATTATGTCTGAAAATTCTATATACAAATGCTTAAACTTTTGCTTTTCTCCTGCGCTCTATATTCCTTTTTAAAGAAAATCATAAATATTTTGAAACTATGAAAGAGAGAAATTGAAAAATATTTTCGATAATTGGTCATATTTATGTGAAATAGGAATTTCTTTATTTGGTTAATAAACATTGTACAATCTAATTTGCATAATGTCACACTTTATTATTCTGTAACTTTTTTCAGATACTTGCGAACATATGTAGCATATGCATATTCCTTTCGGTAATTTTAAAATGCATTAATGAATTAAATTTGTTAACCTGCATACTTGTATCATAAGACTACTCAAGTTAAAAATAAATGGTGAACATTGCCTAGAAATTTTACATTTCATAAGAAAATATCACGAAGCTTATTTTTCTTATTTAGAAAGAGGACACCATAAAAGAGTTTGAACACGTAATTGAAAAATGGTCAATTTATGTGAGTCATGCATGAATTATGTATTAAAAGTTCTTTCTTATAAATGTTAGTGAATATATAGTAAATTGATACATCTTGTAAATTATTAAAATCAATCTAGAACTGCTATATTTCACTAATTTTCAAATTTTAAATGATAAGATTATTTGAAGATTATATAGCATTGATAACAATTTTAACAATAATAATTCATTACAAAATTAATTGAATTTATCAATTTCTAATAATATAATTATCCTTTGTATGTATTTGTAGAAAACACTACCGTCTGTTACATTTAATATTCCGTTATTGTTACTCTAATCTATCCGTAAGATACTTTGCATGCGAAAGTTTCTAAAAATAAAGAACTCCGAAATTCCTCCGCCTGCCAATACCGTCAAAAATTTAGAAAAGATGTTGCTCCTTCTCATCGATTCAGTTATCTACACTGTCAGAATAATTCATCTCCTCTCTGAACTCCAAAGTCATTAGGAAGGTACTTTGAAACACAAATGAGTTCAGGATTGGAGAAATGGTACCATGATTTAGGCTGCAGTATAGACTTCGGTGAGACGTACAATCTTATAAAGGAAGTGAGAGTCTGAGAGGAGAGCGGGGGTTCTTAATTCATTCTGAAATTCTATTTTTAAGCTGTATTCTTCTAAATAATATCATTTGTTATTGGGTAAGGAAAAAAGTACTTCTGTTGTGTTAAACAGTATAGTTCCAGCACTGAATAAGCCTTAAAAATTCAATTAAAGAAAATACATTTTCTTGACTTAAATGGAAAATTTCGAATACAGAAATACATTATTCATTTCAAACGCTTGTTTCTTGTTTTCATACATACAATTATATATATATATATATATATATATATATTTGTATAGTAGAGCAGTAAACTATGCGTAGTAGATGCGTATAGTTTAAGTCAGATCACTTTAACTTGAATCTTTGGATTATTACCGGAATTAGTCTGTAAGTTTTTTTTTTTTTTTTTCAATTTGAGAAACGATTGACAAACTTCTATAAAACATTTATTTGTTCAATCTATGTTGTTTTTTTAAGAATTAATAGCTTTAATTAGGTTTTCTGACAGCTTTTATAGGTAGAAAGGAAAAGGGGTTAGATGACTTAAAATAGTTCTGTGCAAAATCAACAAAAGCTTAGTTCCACCTTTTATCAACTGCGAAAAATGGTATACAGTACTATATTGTCTAAATAGAAAGTGAAATAAAACACAAAGTTTATTGTACAAAAAATAGACGTATTTATCTTTTGCAAGTGGTATTCATAACTGAATTTTTCACTATAAAAATGATTTTCTATGAATATGTTTTAGTTTATTTCATTTTTTCCTTTCTCCACTTAATCCGCATTTTTCTGTCACTGGTTGTGATCCCAATTAATCTGACTTAACTTTGTGTTACTCTGTACATTAGGGTGTATTGTTAAAATTTCATCATTACTAAGAAATAACCAAGACACCTGGGTAAAATTTATTTTATACAATTACTGATTCTTAAGTACAGAAATTTATAAATTATAGCTCTTAATGCTGATTTGTTTGGTTTCAGGACGCCGATGATTGAAATGACTTCATCATCGCAAAGTTTTAAATATTACCACCGGGTAACAAAAAATGTTTTATTTTTGACGAAAAATAATAGAGATAGAAATTAATTTTTTTTATTATTATTAAGATCTCTACATAAATTGACTATCCAGAGTTATATATTTCTTCCAATATTTCTTTACAGCCTGAAGGCCATCATTGTAAAACTCAGTAGTTTTAACTTTATCTTCTCCATATTGCGTGTACTTTAATCTATGGCTTACTTGAAACCAAACAAATCAACATTAATAGTTGTAATATCAATATTATGTATTGGATCAAATAATATGCCGAATATATTTTATCTAGTTTATGCAAATATTTCCTATTAATAATTAAACATTTGCACACATATAAAGCTATATGTTTGAAGTAATATTCATAATTATAATGAAAAAATATTAATTACAATTAAATTAATGAGCCCAATTATATTAATTACAGAGACCAATTACATTAACTGCAGATCTTAATTACATTAACTACAGAAACTAATTACATTATTATGTAAGAGGTCTAAAAATTAAGTTTTAAAAAAAGCAAAATGGCTACCATTGTACACTATTAGTTGAATCATGATTTCTCTATAAACCATGGATGGATAATTTCTCGTTTTAACTTCGGTTTCGGTTCGACCTTCCTCTCTTTTGCTCCGGATAAAAACTTGGAAATTTTATAACAGCAAAAAATAATGTAAATACATATACTAATAATCTTCATATAAAATGATCCACTCTAATTCGGCTTTATTGTTGATTTTCGCAATTAAGTCCAATTCTGAATTTCATCCTAATAAATTCATTAACATAAAGCTCAATAAATGTTATAAAATAAACTTATCTTTGTAAGAGTTTATCAAGTAAAAATTATATATATAATAACTTGTTTCATGAGTGTACTGAAAAGTTTCTATAAATTTTAAAATACAATTTTTATTCTCTCTTTTAAATTTATAACGACAAATAGCAGTTCTCAATCCAATACAGACGAAGAAAATGTAAGAAAATTCAATCTGTAGTGGAGCGAGAAATCTCAAAAGAGGTATTTCCTCTAATAAAGCAAGAAACCGATCAGAATTCAAGACATTTTTTATGATGACTTCTTCCAAGAGTTAAAAGAAGTGAAATTCCACAAACTGCAATCGATATGAGATCAGATATTCTGATGGAATTTTTCAAAGTCTGAAAGTTAGATGAGTACATTCGAAACCAACTTTCCCTTCGTCGAATAAAAGTGCACGTAGAATTTAGTTAGAATTAAATCTTTACCCCGAAAATTCTTTCGAAAGTGTATTCAGTGACTTATCAGTTCAGAAGAATTTTTAAATCTAATTTCATAGTTATAAAATATGCTATTTTTTATTTCATACCATTTGGAATTGTAATTTTCTGACAAAAGTAATATGCATGTGAGCATATTTTAATCAAATAACTGAAATTACGGTAACAAGACATTTTTTCCCATTAAATTTTCAAGAAATAAATTTAACAAAGTTTAATTAACAAACCAATGCTTAAAAATATAAGATTTCTTTCAAAGAAAGTACCAAATTTGAACCATTGTTACTACAAAACTAAAGAAATAAAAGTATTTTTGGGCAAATCACGTTAAAAATAACACATTAAACTTTATAAATTTAAAAATGATCAATGTGTTCACCCTCAGAACCACGAAATATATATCCATTCGATTATTGCTTCGAAGGATTGGTCGCAAAGCAAATGACGACCTGGATTTGAATTAGCAGCCAAGAAATTCTTATTTAACTCACTTTGTTTATTTTTCCTTAAGGCTACGTAGAAAATGAACAACTCACGAACATTGAGAATTTTAAAAAAGCAAATAAATGCAGTCATTCAATTTGTAACACCAAAAACGCTGAAAAAAGTTAGGGTTGAATTCTATTATCGATTAGATATCTTTTGTGTGTCTAATGGTGGTTACAATAAACTTTCTTAATTTTATACTTTAGAGGTATTGAGAGCATTTTAGTTTAATTTGTTCAAAAATTATTCTAATTTCATTAGCTTTGTAATGTAGCTCTTCAAAGTAAATTGTTCTTTTACAAACACTCTTTCCAGAAACGAAGGGATCTAATTGCATTCTTATCGTTGTAAAGTCAATTAGTAATTTTAAAATACTTTGATATTTTGGTATATTACATAAGGTATTGATGAAGATGATATATAATTGGTGGAATATTGTTTATTTCAGTTAACTATCCAAAAAAAATATGTGATTATTTAATTAGTAATTAATTATATATATATATTTATATTTGTTTGGAAACTTTAATGAATATTTCCTCATAATTGAGACTATGAAATATTGTTAATAGATCTCGTTTGAAAAAAGACATTTTGAGATCAATGTATGACAAAACAATGCTTTCCAAATTAACATAATAATTTGATTGAATGAAAAAAATACAATTAAATTCCTGAAGCACTTTTATGAGACAAATAAACAACTTTCATAATTGTAAATTCAACTTTTAAGGAACATTTAAGCTTAATTCTTGTTTGTCTTAGAGGAGCTAAAATTCTTCTAAACCTAGTAATTATATTTCAAACATTGTGAAATTGACTGTTCTACCCTTGTTTTGAAAAATGAAAGTTATATTTCCTGTGACAATTTTATATGTCAATATTAAACAGTTTTCTTTCAGAGAGTAGATGTACATTCTTAATAAAAGTAATTCTATGAAAATAAACTCTGCTAATATTAGTTTCTAAAAATCTTTAAAATCAAATACTATAAAAGTTAAAATTAAAAGATTATGTTTAATGTAAGCAATGAGGATTCAATTAATAAATGAAGAATTATACAATATAAATAAAACACAACTTTTTAATTTTTTGGAAATTATTAGAAACGTAAAATAAAACCTTGGCAATTCAATTATAAAAAAATCCAGTTATTTTATTAGAATGAATTTCCAAGTAGAAATAAGAAAAATATAATTTTCTATGATTTTTTTTTAAAAGAGAAGAGGGAAGAATAGCATCATTATGCATAAAATCTAAGAAAAGATAAGAACATCCAGTTCTCCTTTGTACGAGTGGTGTGTAAAAAAAATAATTTATCTAAGAATACCAAAAGACCATTGAAAATATAGGAATTTTTTATTAAGCTAAAGGAAAATAATTTATACAAATAATTGTCTACAGAGGAACAGGTACCTTATAGAATACCATACTGATACCTTTGTTGAACCATGTCGAACCATTTGATACCATGCTGAAATAAACTTTGTTTTAGCCAATATAAAATATAGTTGGCGATTGTACTTATATGATATATATTCTTGTATACTGGAAATATTGAAAAAAAAAACGATCATTAAAATTTTCTATTACTAACTAATTCAAAAATAATAAATAAATAAAAATGAAACTTCTACCAGTAATAAAAATATTAATACAAAGTACATTCTAAGGGGATACATTATATATATTTTGAGAGATAAAATTTATATAAAGTGAAGGAGAAAAAAGTTCTATAAAAAGACTTACAAAGAGCAAATTTAGCCACCCAAGATGCGCTTTTTTTAATAATGATTACTAAATTACGCGGTTAAATAAATTTAAGAATTAAATTAAACAATGAAATATCGAGAAATGGACAGTAGTAAACTTTTCCGAAATTAAAATTAAAGGAAACGATAAATTATTTAAATGAATATTATATCAGATACAAGTAATTAAAATTAAAGCAAGCAATACATTTTTAAATTGAATATATTTAAGCTAAATGTAGTCTTCAAAAAATTAATTCTAATTCTATGAATAGAACTATAAAATCAGGAAAATGACGACGATTTTAAAAAATCTAATTTAGATATGAAAATTCTAAAGTAATTGGATATAAGAAGTGGTCCAGAATAACAATTTACAGGGTATCTAAAACAATAGCCTCTTTGGTGGCTATTTTTTTATATGTTGCGGGGAGAGACAAATTTATAATTTAAAGTTAACATAATTTGTGGTTACTTATTTAAAAATAACGATATTAAATTTTTTTCGGTGTTTATTGAACTTAAATATTTTAGCACATGAAAATTAATAAATAATTCATCATTATTTTAAAGAATCAGCTCAAGTTAAACTATTTTAATAGAAGTTCTTAATAGATAGACATTTACAGAGTAAGTTTTGAAAGTAATTCATCTTAGAAAGTACATTTATGTAAAACTTAAGAGCATGAATCATTTAAAAATCATCTTACTTGTTTTATTTTTTTTTTCGTGGATTTAACAAACAGAAGGGAAAAAAATATATTGATATTGCGTGAAATAATTAATTTAAAACAAGTATTCTGGTGGAATTTATTACATATTTAACATAATTATAAGTCCTCTCGAGTTACTTTCAATTTATAAAACAAATTTTAAAGTTTATAAAAAAAATCCACTTTATAGACGAGTTTGTGAATTTCTCACATATCAGATGTTCTGACAATTATTTCATTAAGTAAGCAAAATAATTTAATGTGTGCATCTGTGTGAAATTTGCTATAGATTTTTCTTTAGAATATTGTGTGAAACTCAATTCAAATCATTAGCAAGAAGTATAAATACGGATATAAATTATCTTAGTCAAATAAGGTCAGAATTATGATGCTTAAAGGCAACACATAACTTTTGAAATTAGTTTTAATGAAAATTATTCAAACGAATCACTCAAACTCTATGAAGACTCACTAATTTAATAAATGGAAAATAACACAATTTTGTCTCATAAAAAATAATCCATGGGCGAACAAGAATCTGATAAATTTCTCACACGGTAATCGGTCTTGAAATATTTCAAAATGAATTTAAATTCATCAAACAAATAGAAGATGGTTAGAAGTTTGCTAGACTTATGTTCTGAAAAACATATCTACTAAAAGAAGAAACTCTTCCTTATTTTGACTTACTCTTCTGAGTAATTTGCTACAGAAAGACCGAAAAATACTTATCTCTGTTAACAAAAAAGAGATAAATAATTAGTGGATTGGGACCATTGTATAAGCAATAACATTGCCGAAAATGATCCAATTAATGTCATAAAATAAATGAGCTTAGCATGTCTTCATACTCCGAAACGAATGTGGTCACGGTGAGGCAAATATCCTGATGATGATCAATTCTAGGTTCACGAGAGGTTGAGCATAAAATTATTCATTTCGTTTCGGTTTTTCGCACCGCATTTCCGTCCTTCACGGTAAACTGAAATCAATGCAAGCGCGGAAGGAAGAAAGAACGAACATAAAAGGAAAAAAGAATCATCAGAGGAACCGAAATTACAAACAATGTGAATATTTTTATTTCTTACCATCGATTATACACGGTAGTCTTTCCAGGCCATTTCTAAATCGATACTTTTCGTTGCATCAAACTGAGATGAAAGAAACCATCTTTCTTCGATTTTATCTGCTTTTTTTACTGCGACTCGATTTTTCCCCCCTTCCCCAAGTTGAGATATCACATGAGCGAGGATTGTTTTTTTTTATTTGGAGCTTTGGTGTGTATTACGGACACTTTTTCAGCCTTTGAACCTCAAAGAACAAATGCACCGTATTTGAAGAAAAAAAAAGTACATATGTGCAAAAAGAAGACGTTAAACCCATTGAACCAAAGAAAAGCATTGTTGATCTTACGACAAATTTCCCCCCATAAGGTAAGGAAATATTGTTTTGAAAAATATTTGATAACCGGAATGGGGAAATTTTATTGAATTATTAAAAATCTGTATTTTATTTTCTTCTAAAAGAGAGTATCTCGATTTTTATTCGATTACAAAGAGTTTAGAATTGAGTATTATTCCACAAATTTTAAATACGCTGGTGCGCTGATTTATTTGTATTTTCAGTGATTAAATTTTAAACTTCATTAGACTAGCTTGAAAACCAGAAAATATGTTGAAAAACGCATTATAATATTAATTATAATCGCATTATAGGACTATTATGAATGCAAAACTTTGCTTAACGTACATAGTATAAGGCTTTCAAGATAAATTGACCATAGTTTGCTTTTTACAAAAGAAAAATACTTAGATCAATTTCCAAAAGGTATATACTTTAAATAATTTTGCATATTTTAAATAGAATACGTATGATGCGTATAATACATTTAGTGTGTTTCTGAAATTATTACAGATATGTACGTCCTTTGTAAAATTTCAATGTCCATTCTGATAATGTGTTGATTTTTTTTATTTTTTGAGTACGTTCATCATCAAGATAATATCTAATTATTCCGAATAGTTATTACTGTCTATTTTGACGTTGTGCTTTATTTGATTTGAATAGATCTAAACTTTATTCAAATTTCTTCATGATGAATGCGGTGATGATATACTATTTATTACTCACAATCTCTTGCACTTGATTTGTTGTTTGTTATAAGATATACACGTAATAAAAAGTCTGCTTTCATATAAAAATATCTTTTATAAAACACATAGAAACATCCGAGTAAATACCGAAGATAAATGTTTCTTTCGATTAATAATTAATTTAACTGTTTATTATCAGATTTCATCAACACATTTTTTATTATTATGGACTTCATCGATCATTAAAAATTATTCTAGAAATAATTTAGAAATTATTTCAGAAACAATTATGCTGGTAAAATTTGACTTGTTTAAAACTAATGATCTCTCTCTCTCTTTATATATATATATATATATATATATATATATATATCTTTTAAAAAGAATTTCACTGCTCATATAAATTTTACTGATCTGAAATGAACTGAAACTTACTGATCTGACTTTAAGAAGCATGCTAATGTAAGATTTAACAAACTTTATGTTTGTGTATCACATATTTTAATGAGTAATTTTCATATTCAATGTGTTGCAACAATTACTAAATTAAACACTAAAACTTATGAAGGTCATTACAGATTACTATCTCATATTAAGGAATATTTCTTGGGTAATCTAATGAAAAAATAAATACATGTCCTATTTTTCCGCTTCCTGTTCAGATTCGTTTTCATTTCGTCAATTCTAGGCGCTCTTATTTAGTTAAATAGAACAATCAATTTGTATAAAACGCACACATTCTTATCATATGAAATACTTTTAAAAACAGCATAACTTAGGAATATTCTTTACATACTTTAATGTATGGTATAGGTAGGATGAAGGATTATGGATTGTATAACTTTTGTCGTGCATTTAAAATAATGTAGTTAGTAAAATTAACCGAAAAACTTAAAAAAGGCACTTTCCCCTTTTAGAATCACTTATGTATTTTATTAGAAATCCATTGGAAAAATAAACTTATGAATGAGTCATTTTTCCTGTAATAAAAATAGATACTGAGAAGATATAAAAACTTAAATTAGTGATCTTCAACTCGTGACCGGAATTATGATGTAAGGAAAGCGATAATCGAAATAAGAAAACTCACCTACAGGCTTCATGTTTGAGTAAGCACTACTCTTTTTAAATGATGTTAGTTAGTTTCTACTTTTTACGTAATAATTTATTTTCAATTCTAACTATTATCAGTATTTTCAAATAATAAATAGAGTATTTCATGCATGCAACGAAAACATGGACAATACTAGAAGAATTATAAGCGTTATTGTAAATAATAATAATATTCTTCGTAATTTTCAAGTTATATATATATGGATTCATTATAAACATATGTATCATATAATATTATTTATTGTTGAACTTTTATAATTAAATACTAGAAATTAGAATCCATTACTTATTTACTCTTTATGCTCTAATTAAGTATATAAGTTCTTAAGAAAATTACATGCACTAGTAAAACTATTTCATGACTTAAAAAATTTATTTGAGATTCCTTCGAAAAATTTAAATACACTTGTAAAGAAAGAATTATAAATTTAACAGTTATATTTTTGAACTATTTTTGACTAAAGAAAGATTACTTTTATTTTTAGCGTTTTATATTTAAGTGAATAGTTACTTAAATGGTTTTCAATGAATCTATAAAATTCAATAATATAGTTTTTGAGTATGTTTATAATTCATTCAAATCAGAATCATCATATTAAAAGACATTTACATTTTAAACTCTGATAGTTTACCAAAAGAATAAGACTTTTTTCTGAGCTGGACATCATATTTACATGTTTCATGTGTGTCATTATTAAAGCCCTTGATTAGATGCAATTAAAAAACTATATTTGGATGTAATATTTAATTACCTTAACATTTACAGATTTGTGTTTCTGATTTTTTAAGTTTAAATTTGGAATAAATTCTGCAATTTTTTTCATTCAATTATTATTAATCTTTCGTGTTCGGTGGAATAAAATACATTAATTTTCAATCCCTGTTAACCCTTTTAGAATTGTTTTCCCCTCAGGTTTGATTTCCCCCCCTCAGGTCAGTTATACAGCCTATTGTAGAAACACCACACACGAAGAACAATATATTAAAAAATTTGAATTCAACTCCTAATATTTCAATTTTACTTTCAATATATATTTCAACACTGAATGAAACTTTTTGCCAAACTTTTCAGTGAATTTATTCTGGGAATTTAATTTTCCAGTTTTCTGGTGAAAGCTCTACATAAAAAGATTTGAAAAATGGTAACGTATGTATAAATGTCAAGTTTCCAGACGAATACATTTTTCTTGAAAGAAATGTAAAAGGAAAATGCAACATTTGACAAGTGTCTCATCGAGATTGTGAGCTACTGAACATCTCCAAAATATTCTGATTTCATGTCAACAGAATATGCGACGTCTCTTGTCAAAAAATTTTGAGGGTCATATTGAATTCATATCTCGATCTCTGTGTAGATCAAAATGTCTGCATTAATATTCTTTGCACTTTAACTTTTATTTTAGTTTTAATATATAATGCAACCATAATAAAAATATAGTGAACACATTGTTTCTACTAATTAATTATTCTGTTCTAGTTTCTTATTTTAGTTTTCATATATTATTTTATGTTGGCAGATCTTAATAAAATTAATTTTAGTTAGCGCATTAGGAAATCGCTAACATATTTTATTAAAAATATATGTATTTTATTTTTACGTACATTAATTTATCCTTTAATGAACCAATTTGATTACTTCCTGAGAATAAAATTAAATATACCATTACGGGCATTTTAATGGAATAATAAATACGTTGAAAGCAATATCGACGTGAAAATCAGAATATAAGAAAACAAAATTTAATCATAAAATATTTTGCACAAAAATTACACATCATTACAAAATATAATTAAAAATTAAATTTGGCGTTTAAATATAAATTGATGACTAAATAAGATTTGATGCTTAAAAGTTATAATTTATTTTACCGTGAGTATTGTACAGAATATATCAATTTACATATAAAATACTAATAAGCATTATATCAATGCTGTAATTAATTCACATATTTTACCACTCATTTTATAAACTTGAAGTACAAAAAATAACAATTCCTTTAAAGTTTTTATTACATTTTGTTTTGTTTAAATTTTAAGATAATTTTAATTCCCCCATACCATTGAAAAATAATTGTAAATATCTCATAATTGTATTAAGATTTATTTATTATTATTATTATATGGATACTGTTCTTATCATTCTTTAGGATAGTTGTCACATTTATTGGTGAAATATGACTTTCTTCATGATAAAAATTTCATCGTGAAATTTTTATATCTGATTATAAAGAGTAAGAGTTTACTTAGACAACAGAAAATATAATTAATTATTATAATATAATTCTTTTAAAAATAGTTGCTTAATTTTTATATACAATATTAAATCTTTAGTGTATTTGATTATCTTTCCCCCTTTATTTACATTTCCACCCAATCATGTTAAATGATAATTAACTTCAGATATAAGTGAATTATTGAAAAATAAATCAGAATTCTCTATAAAAAATATTCAATAAAATCTCAACTTTTCAGTATTTAATAACATAAATTGATAACTACCTTATATTTTAGGGGGAAAAAAAGGGAGGTTGATTTATCATAGAAATCATAATAATAAGTTTTCTAAATATCCATTTGTTTATTAAATTTACCAAACAATATACTTTTAATACATTTCAGTTTTTGATGACGTATTTTCCATTGAAAGATAGTTGTGTTAGTATTGAAAACGACCATTTAATTGAAATAAAATGACAAAATGTTAAATACTGTCATTTTACAATAAAATTTCATATATATATATATATATATATATATATATATATATATATATATTAAAATTCCTACATTTTTGAAACAGCCATTAGTTAAGTGTAGTAATTAATAAGGAACAATTATTTAACTAAGTAAGAATTTGATATATCTATTCGTTACAGAAAGTGTAAAGTGAATGAAAAATGTCATTCAGTATTAAAAAGCGAGTGTGCATAGATTAAACGAAGACATCAATTTGCAGAAAAGTGTCTCTTTTTTTAGCAATGAATTATCATTCCCACTCTCGCTCAATTGAGCAAAGTGAGTTCGCAATTAACACAACGGCTTTTCGTGTATTAACTCCAACACGTAACTTTTCCATTAATTAATTGCCGGCTGACATCGTCAAAAAATGTTCCATCCTTCTTCGTACCTTACCACCCCCTTCTCCATACTTCGTTTTTCTACCTCTATATGACTTGAGCAAGTAAGGTTTCATTTGATTTATGAGGTAGAAAATATTTCACAAGTTTAAAATTTTCTAACAAAAAAGTGTTCGAGAGATTTAGAAGAAAGAAAAATTATTATGTTTTTTTTTTTGAATTACCCCGAAGTGAAAAATTACTAATGGTAATAGGGGCGTCTTTTGTTCGTGGTGAAAAGTTGAATTCTTTATGGCTTGAGGCTTGTTCGCTTAAAGAAGATAAGAGTATATGTTTTAGTGTTGAATGACTTCAATGGTGTTCTTTTTAGGATTGATTTAGTTAAATTATTATTTTGAAAATATAACTGGACTAATCAACGAAAAGTGTATAAAAGCATTTTAAAACTTAACAAATATGTTCAACTATATCTTTACATATGTACCTTTTAAAATACTTTTAATATATATATATAACACATCAATCAATAACTCCCGAGACTAACCCAGAGATGGCGCTCGTAGTAAACCAGTAACCAGGTCTATCTAGAGTACGAACCTTTGCTTGAAACGTGTCAAAATTTTAAGTCGATCGGACCAGAAACAGCTGAGTTATCGAGGTTGGAGTAAAGCCGTTTTGTAGTTTGTTTAAAAAATGGAAAAAACCGAGTTTCGTGTTCTGATAAAACATTGTTTTTAATGGGTAAAAACACCGTGCAAGCAAAACAATGGATTGAAAAATGTTACCCGGACTCTTGTCGATCAAAAGCAATGATTTGTCGGTAGTTTGCCGAGTTTAAACGTGGTCGTACCGACACAAATGACGCGGAACGCTCGGGTAGACCTGTGGAAGCCGTTACACCGGAAAAGGTGAGTGAAGTGACAAAAATTATAATGAAAGATCGTAAAGTGAAGCTCCGTGAGATTGCTGAGATGACACAGATATCATATGGAAGTGTATTTACTGAAAAAGGTTTTTTGAAGTGAAGTGAAAAAGGTTTTTTCCAAGTGGGTGCCGCGATTGCTTTCGATGGAACAAAAACAGCAACGAGTTGATGATTCAGAAAGCTGTTTATCCCTATTTACTCGCAACAAAAAAGATTTCTTGCGAAAAAGAGATTTGGAAAAGGTTAGAACGATTGTATCAACCCTAAAAGGTGATTAACAAAAGGTGTTAAGTTGATGAATAAAAATTTTGCAAAAATAAGTTGTTCACAGTTAGACCTGAGTTATTGATCGATGATATATATATATATATATGTGTGTTTGTGTGTATTTCGTACACATCATGTAATTATTGCATTTACCTTTAGAAAGGTCTCCTGAAATCCCTTTTAAATTTGAAATTCTTAAAATATAGCATTGCTTTTATTTCATTATTTAGGAAATAACCTTTCAGTTTGTGCAAAATACGTGACTATATCCCATAAATACTTGAAGGAACAGTGCAAAACATAGTCTCCAAGGACACCAAACAAGCCACAACGAGCTATATTAAATTAGATTTAACATCTTTGCTGTTGAAGCTCAAACTTACGTGAGAGGAATTTGCAGACCTGGGCGGAACTTAAGCACTTTAACCTTCGGAATCAAATATTTACTATTACAAACATGCTTCGAATTTTGCTTCGGCGTTTTACGATATAACATGGGTTTTTGTTGTACCAAAACGATTTTCCACGAAAAAATTTTTTCTAGAAGAAAATGTGCTAGTTTTTATTTAATTATATCTTTTCAATTAATTGACTTAGAATTTAATGATACTGATAAAATTATTCTAAGATTATTCCTAGTATTGCTGATATTATAGATAACTCAGTTGAAAAATATATACAAGAAAGGAAAGTATATCCTTGATAATATTTTTAAATAATATATAATTACTTTTACCTAATACTTTGAATTTAGCAACAACATTTTAATTAAAATGTTGAAATTTAATACGGCAAAGTGTTACAATAGAATCTTCTACAAATCATTTTTCCTCAAATAAAGGTTCAAAATGAAAATTAATTGCATTTAAACTAATTGCATTTTTATATACTAATACAATTTTCTATTTCAATAATTACTTTAAAGATTAACTTTTATTCAAAATATTTCAGGTCAAAAGAAAGTAATGCTTTCTTCCATATAATATACTGAAACATTAAAAAAATAGTTTTTCATTGAAAGTTAAAATATTAAAGAAAAACATTTTTTACTAAAGTAAGACTGTATGATTTATTTTACCTATCTACTGGAAACATTTCAACTAATGGTTATTGCGCTTCATCCAAATCTTAATCCTACAAATTTGAACATTTCTTGTATACAACAAAGTTGACAATGTGTAAAGTAATACTGTAAGTAACAAAATAGTAACAGATTCTTTTTCTAAATATGTTTTTTATGCATTAATTAAAAAAACACTTTTAAAGTATAAATTCTATTAAAAAAAGAGCTATTTGTATCAAAATTATAAATGTTAATTCATTTTCTAAAACCTCTAATAAAAGATATAGATTTTCATAATCGCTACACTGTAATTTCTTAAATAATGAAAGAAAATACAGTCTATAAAATTTATGCCTCTAAAATAAGGTGGGATAATGAATTTGAGAAACTTCCTCATAAATGATTATCGATTTAAATCTTTGCATATTTTCATCCATAGAATGACTTAAAAATATTTAAATATTTTTAAAAATGCGATGTATTTTCATCAGATTTTTATTTTCTTGTCGTAGGAAAAAGAAATTTATAGAAGTGGTAAATATTATTCTAATCAATAAACTATGAATTAATCTGCATTATTCAGTGAATTAAATTTATTGTTAAGTCATTATAGTTTGTGAAATGCTTGACAAAAGTGAAACACTTCAGTAACATGATTTGAAATCTAATTTTTTTCATATGTATATAAGCAAATATCTAGCCCCAAAGCTGCGCTTAAATCTAAAACAAATTTCTTACGGAATAAAAATATGTGTTAGTCCAAAAACTATTTTATCCGAGAGACACATTCGACTGTTTGTCTAAATCCATTTTACACATAGCGTTAAAATTCAAACACAAATAAAACTCACGCTTGCAAATAATTCAATGAGGTAAATCGTTCCAATGTTGGAAGTGAGCAAATACTGCTTTCGAACACCTTCCCTTCTTCCGGTAAGAACCATGCAAACACGGAAGAACAAGCAAATTTCTGTAAGGGAGGATAGAGAGCAACTTGAGATCTGGAATCTGGAGGATGCAGAGCGCAAAACGAGCAAGTGGGAAAATCTGTGCTTTTGGGGAGGGTGTCCTGCGAAGCGAATGAAAATAAATACGCGATTGTATCTACGCGGCTGTCGGACGTTGACTCGAGTCATAAAGTGGGAGAACGAAATGTCAAACTATTCCAGTGGCCATTTTAAGTTTAGTTCTGTGGACAGCATTTCCAAAATCATATGTTTGAAACAAATCAATAGGTCTGAAAATCTTATGAATCATAGCCATGGATTATAAAATCGACTTTACCGTCAAATAATTTAAATATATTTGGCATAATTACTTCACAGATGAGTGTACGAATTAATTCCATTTATATAAAATAAAATTTTCTTGATAATACTTTTCCATACATTAGATCTGAATAATTATAGCAAGCTAATATATAAAAAAAATTCAAAATAGGTAAGGTATTACAAAACTATGCATGTAATTTCTGTTTAAATAAATAATACGTCATTGCAGATGATGTATACAATATGAAAAAATTCAGAATTATTTTAAAAATTTATAAAGTGTCACCTGAAATATATAAGAACGACGAGACAATAAGATACATTTCAAAAATAATAACTTATACTTAAAACAAATATTCATTTTGATTTCCTATTTGAGAATAAAAGATCAATAACCTTTGAATAACTTTCATTACAGCGGAGTAGTTAATTTCATAAATTAGTGAAGAAGTTAGCTAAGCTTCAATTTAAAATTTCTTTTATTTCTTAAATGCATAATTTAGACAATATGTTATAAATATACTTTAGCAAAATTGAAATATAGTATTATTATAAAGCAATATTTTCTTCTGAAAAATACTTTTAAAGATTAATTCAATAAATATTAACAAACAACATGAGAGAAGACTGCGTCTCACAGGTATAGTAGTAATATATATTTAAAAAATTATGTAAAAATGTAAATTCATTTTTCTGCCACAAAGAATACATCGTATACTACAAATTCTATGAATCTTGTAAGACTTATGTTTGCATGAAACCCAAATGAATTTATACATACACACATTATATATACAATATATATATATATATATTTATATATATATGTGTGTGTGTGTGTGTGTCAAATGTTAAATTTTAACATTGCATTTGTTAGCTATGTGAGAACTAAATGTACATTTTTCATAAAACACGTTCTGAAACATAATATTTAAAACCAAGAAAATCATATTTACAATTCGTTTACTTTTTAACTAACATCCCAGACATTTCAGTTGAGAAAAAATTTGATCTGGGACATAAATAGCGCTTAGAGATCATTGCATCTTTTATCGTTTCCTTTTGCAAAAGAGCAATGGCAGTACAAAATACTGGGAACAGCGTTCCACTGAGAAAGAAAAGAAGAGAATGATTCAGCGACATCCACCACGAAGAAGTAAAAGCGAGTTTTTTGGCCTCACTCCCAATCCAACAAATAGCCATTAGATGAAAAAGTCAAAAAATAAATACATAGTCGCTCTGAAAAACCATCGAGATATAACAGGATGGAATGATCTATATTTCAGATCCATGAAAAGTGAAAAAGGACATTCAGGAGGAAAATACAGATACAATGCTCAGTGAACTGCATTAGCCACTGGTTTTTTTTTTTCATTTAAAAATAAATTTCTATTTCTGCATTATCTATCCATTGCTAATGCATCTATTCACATGTATTTCTATTACTCATTTTTTATGTATGCAGGCGATGAAATATTACAAACAGGGGATTATATATTATTTGACTATTTTTTACTCAAATTATCCATGATTTCACCCAAACGCTCATTTTTTTGAGATAATTATTGGTTTTATCGGTATTTAATTTATATTCAATAAATCTTAATTTTTATTGATCTTGGGGTAATATTAAATCAATATGAGCTTAAAAGACTGTTTATCATGCAAAGAAATCCTTTTTGTATTGGATCAGTGGGGAAGACTATTTCTGTGGTATCACGTTACATATGATGAGAAAAAAAATTAAATCTTTATCGGAAACATACGTGAAACTAATGAAAAAATTAGATGTTTCACAATGTGAGTATATTGAAGAGGATGAAAATTAATGTTCATTACTTAAAAATCAAGTAAAATGGTGATATTTTAAAATTCATGTAAATGTTAAATTTAACAAAAAAATTTTCATTTTGAGACTTTGATTCAAGAACAACACTTTACAAATTTAATTTAAGAATTTGTTAAATTAGATTTTTATTGCAATATTTAGTTTTAAAATTAGAATACAAGTTTAGATACAAATCCGTGTAGGAAAATTTCATTTTTCATCCTTCTAACAGATTGAAGCAAACGATGAAATTATGAACATCATTTTGATTCTTTTGAAAACTTTAAATGAAAACTAATTTTTTTTACATCTTGAAATTTTTTCTGACTGAAAGAAATCTCTTAAGTCGGGTAATTTTATATTCTATAACGCTTAAAATTATTTACTTCTTCTTTCGTTCATGGACTCGCTTCTTTTTATTGTTTCTTGATTAAACTATAACTGTTATTGTAATCATTCAAATTTTTCTGAAAATCCTTTTATATATGTTGCTTAAATGAAAAAATAATATCTTTAATAAATTAATTTACATACTAACTCAATAAATTAATTCCATTTTATTGTGCTTCTTTCTTTATCAGTGATATAACATAACAATATAAAGGCCTAACATATTTAACATTGTTTAAGCAAGTCTAATTATACATCGAACTCAACAAAATGTGTAAAAGGTCTGTAAAGTTTAGTGTAAAAGAAAAATTGCTCACTCTAAGGTGTTAAAATAGACGATTTGAAGCTTAAATTCAAATATTTTGAGGTTACCTAAAATTGATTGTATACTTTATAGGCTATGTTTATAATTTTTTTTCTACCGAAATATACCCCAAGTTACATATTACTGTAGACATTTCGACAAATTGTTTCAATGTATCTTTGAGAAGTCTTTTTTATTAAATCAAATTCAACAATGGGAAAAAATAATTTATTGTAGATTTCTTAAAATGAAATTCCTCTTATTCTGAGATCATCAAATTGAAAGTTAATTAACATTAATTTCAAAATATTTCAGTTGAAAAGCTTTTCTTTATGTATTTTGTGCAAATATAAACATATTTTCTTTCATTTTAAATGTTACTTCATTCTCACATAGAATGTACTAATAAAAATATTTTATGATCACTGAAAAGAATTTCCTTATTTTTTTACCATAAATTTTCAACAAAAATTAATCCTTCTTACCTAAAATTTAACTTTTAACTTAAAAAGAATTGTATAATAAAAAAAAATCTATAATAATATGAGAATATTTGAATTGAATTTTATGCTATAAAATAAAAACATTAGTAGTGTTTGCTTTAAGAAGTCTCCACAAAATTGGAAATGATCTCAAATGTGAAAACTTAGTGCCACATGCTCTTCATCTCTCTCTACATTCTTCGTGCGTTAGAGCTTAAAATCTCATCTAACTTTAAGAGAAAAATGCATGTTTGCTTTCAAGTGTTTATTCTAGAAACATAATCCACAAAACAAATTTTTGTGGAATATTTATTTTCTAACACCCAGTTGAAATTTATTTTCTACTTCTTAGAGAAATAAGAATTTCACACTTTTGGGTTTCTCGCTGTAGGTGTGATTCTCAAATTTTGTTACTGCATAAACATACAAGAGCTGCATTTTTTACGCTTCATCACGAAATCTATTTTTATATTGTTTGTATTTCTTTATTTCTGCATTTTCGATGCAAATGTTTCATTTTCTATATTGTAAGGAGAAAATTTAAAATCATTGAGAATAGATCTTGTACGTTACAATTGCTGAATTGATAAAGATTATACAAGAGCTTAAAAAAATTAAAATGTTTGTCGTTGTTCTAATTATATTTGAGTTGGCGAATGTTTTCCTATTTTGAAAGCCTAACGGAAAAAATGGTTTTTGAATTAACTGTGAAACTTCTTTGAAATCATACATAAATGGTAAATAATTTTTTTTTTAAAATAAATCATTTGTGAAGACTTCATTCTACACTTCTATAATAACGACTGAATAAAAAGAAATAACTGATTTTAAATTCAGAAAATATTTTCCTTCAAGGGTTTTTATTTTTATGTAATTAATACAGTAATGTCTTAGTAAAAATAAAAATAAATAAATAAATGATTGAACATATTGTTCAATATTTAATACATTTTATGCAAATATTATATGATTAGAACTAAAATTCAAATTTTTAGTTTTCATAAAATATGAAATATGCTGAATAAAAATACATAATTATAATGGGCTATTAAAAAGAGCTTTAAGTAGATTTACGTAATTTAGTGAAAGTTTTATCACAACATCTCTTTGAAATTTATTTAATCCTCCCCACTACGTTTTATTTTGAGTTATTGAATCATTGTATATATTCTATGATTGAATCTAAAGCTTTGTTAACTTAATGTTAAGTAATACTTAGTAGTAAATTTTAGATGACTACAGTGTTTCATTGTTCATTGACACCGCACAAATAAGCAACACTTGGACTATTTGGAATGGATCTATCAAGTTTGAACCTTGTTTAGGTGACAAAAACGACATGTAAGAAGACATCCGTTGTTTAAATTTCCATACTATTACAATATGAGGACTGTGAACCTTGACAGATTTAACGTGCATCAACGACGAGTTTTTATGACTCGACGAAAACAATACTGGGCATGACCTAGCGACTAAGATCACTCGACTTCAAAAGCAACTCAGACGAATAGAAACATCTAATAAATACTATGATTCAAAATTAAGTCAATAATATTCTTAAGAAATTCAAATCAATTTTATACAGTAAAGTATTGTTGTATAGCAGAATAGATATGTGTGTGTATTACTTATTTCCTTTTTGGAATAATGTATGAATATTTATCCTACTAATTCATATAATTAACATAACAGTAATTTATTTTTAGCATAAGAGCCTAAACAAACTAATATAAGTAATGGACACATTCTGGCATGGATATCTCAAATTTAGGTGTTTGCATAATTCAAAGAAATGTTTGCGTGTGTGAAATAAATATCTAATGAAATCGTAGCTCAATTTTTTTAAAGTCAATGTCTTAAGTGAAACATGGATTTAAAAAAAACATATTTTGGAAGTATTCATTTTTAAGTTATATCTATTTCCAAATTATATCCCCAGTTTGGCTTTTGAAACATTTTTAACAATAATGAATTTAAAATTAATATTATAAACATTTAGAAATGTGTTTAATATTTCTTTTAACAAATAGATATCATTCATATTTAATACTTTTATATTATCCTCTGCACATTGATACTATTAGTGACTATCATTAAATTGTACGAAAAAAAAGTATAGTGTTATTCATATTTATTTTAGCTGAACAATAATAGTATGCTACTTCTTAAAAATGTAGACATAAAAACTGTTTAATTTGTTCAATATGTGTGTGTGAAAAATATTTATTAAGATATTACTTTAAAGAAAGAACTAATATAGGATATTTCATAATGTACTTATTTTTGAAATCCTTTATTTTTAATTATTTTTGATATCAAAGAAAAAAATCTGAACCTAAGTATTTTTTTTCTGCATATTTCAACTTTCTTTTTAGATATCTTGATCCAATTACTTTTGCAGCCGTAGTCCTAATTCCGAAATTCTTTCTTTCCTCTTCTATTACATTCATACAATCCAAATGAAAATGATAGGTACGTTGTTAGGTTTCATAAAATCCTATTTCATGCACCCTGAAGTACCTCTTGTGGCAAGAACTTGAAAGAAAAGAATGATTATTATCATTTTTGAAGAAGAAAAAAAAACCTTGAGAATAAGTTTAATTGCTACAGGATGCAGTTTCCGGTCTACCGTATCCACAGGAGACGTTTCAAAAGAAATTTCCTCACATCTCATGAGGAATAAGAAAAAAAAAAAGGAACAATTTCGAAGATAAGGGTAAAAAACGTTCTATTAAATCAACACTCGGTAGTGTTTTTTTGTGCTGTTCTCTGTGAAATTCGAAACTACCTTAAAACCTTTATATTTTACTGCTAGTTAAGACTAACAAGATCAAGAACAGTGATACCGCTTCCTTTAATATTTGCAGTCGGCTTCAAAAAATGTGTTTTTCTTCCTTTATTTATTATTACTAGGTATAATTTTTTTCTTTTGCAAGAATTATAGTTCGTATTTTTAATGTAATCTTTTCGTGTAGATATTATATTTTAAGTATATAATTATTTATATTTGTACTTTTAAACATAATATATTTTTCTCCAAATGCTATTAGCTAAGGATATTCTATTACCTTAAAGAATGTTTCTATGAATAACAGAACAAGGTTCAAATATTAGAAGCTTTTTTTTTTGTTTTTATAACATGCTTAAAATAATACCACACCTTATTCACTCTCATATGTATATGAAAATAGTCATTAAATTTAATTATATTATCCAATAAACACAAAAAATAATATCTTAACAGAAAAATCTCACAATATAAGTATTAATTTAATGCGAAAATTCACGCACTTAATGAAAATCCAGCATATTAATACAACAATGAATAATTTAAATTATCAAAAACCTTGACTTTAAAAAAGGTGCTTTATCCTTATAAACATAGTTCAGATGACATTTATTAAAATCATCATTATCATGAAAGCGGATGAATGATATACTTTATAAGGAAAAATATACTCTGTAAGTCTTCTCACAATTGGCACAGTTTTTCGAAATTAAATTGTGAGCCTTATTTAAAAATTTTCATATAGTTACATTAGCTATTTTTTATTTTAAATTTAGTCATAGTTTTAAGGCTAATTAGAATCAAAATGATATAATTAGAGGAATGTAAACATAATAATATATGAACTATTTAATAGATAAAAAAGACTGTAAGAAGCTATGTCATATTTCAGAAATAAACCTTCTTCTAACTTAGATCTACGTAGACGATGTTACAAACTTAATCTTTACTATCTCTAAATTAATGTCTCAACAGATCCAGTGCCTCTTTTCAACAATGTGAATTATTTATACGCTGTCATTGTATAAAATTCCCTGAGCTAGAACTCTAATTTATGCTCATACCCACGAATTCTCACGCAATCCGGTACCTAGAGAAAGAATCCATATAATTGATTCGTTTTCGGATCTTAGGCACGAATCACCTTCTTCTTCGTCTAATCTATGATACGAGAATTCTGCAACTGGTAAACCATAGAATCCCATGGGGGCCTGTCTCTTTAGTACGAAGGATATTTAAACCAAGAAGATCTCGCATTAGGAAAACAAACCCTTGGGAAATTTACGAACACGGACATACCCGTGAATACATTCCACATGGAGACTCGCTCAGTTTAATCGCATTATCCTTGATATAAGGGAAAAGAAGGCTTGCTTTCAAACAGGACAAAAGCGATTACGTGTAGATAGAAGTTGAAAAGTTAAGAAGCTTAAGCCGCAGACGAATGCTTAAAATGTTTCCAATGAAGATGTTTTAGGATGCTAAATTTAATGAACAACTGGTAAGAATTTTTAAGTGCTTCACCTAGCCAACATTTTATTGAATTGTTCGGGAAAAGGACTAAGCAATCTTAAGCAAAGGAAAGACTTATTACGTTAGAACATTGTGAAAGGGAACATTGTCTCACTAGATTACATAAATAAAATAATTCGCAGGAAAACGATGCGCCATGTCAAATCATTATCCAAAAACAGAGGTTTATCTGAAATTCTGTTGCATATCATAATGGATATTAGCATCAAACTGAAAAATAGAACGTTAGTCTAGGAGGAATAATACGATTTTCTATATTTGACATTCTTCGCGATGGCCTGGTATGAGTATCTCGCTTGTGCTTTTAATCTAAATATGTGACTTTGGTTCATAAACGTAATTATTGTCAAATTTTTCATGTTATTCACATTTTTTAAGCCACACCCCTGTTATTTCTCAAAAATTTTGAATTTCACATATATTTAGAGCTTTCGTTAACGATTATGGATTACTGATTACACTTCAAATTAACTTTACAAACATATATTTATTAAAGAAACAATCTACATCATATGCTTTCTTTTGTAAAATATTTGTAAGGTATATTTTCAATTAAAATTAAAAATATAGTTTTATCAATTTTGACTTGCACACAAGCTATTTTTCTTTGCAAAATTAATACTATTTTGAAATGATTTTTAACTGTGTATTTTCAGTACTATTGTCAATATTTTTTGAATATTTGATCAAATAATATTTATTTCCCTTACAATATTATAGCATTAGCTATGGGATTTTATTTAATTTAGAAACATTTCTTATGAATGGTTCATTTATAAACATTATTATTTAGAAATTATCTTCATTGTAATCGATTTTATTAAGAAATAAGTATTGAATTTAAATGGAAAACATTAATCACTGCATACATATAATAAGTAGTAAACGTATAATATGCAGTGAAAATAAGAATTTCGATAACGAAATATGTAACACACATAAAACTTAATTTTAATAAAAGTATGAAATCAATAATGTAATTTATACAAAAAGCTTTTGTGAACTGTGTTTAGTGCGATTTTTTTCCAAAACTCAAATTATTATTAGGTTGTCGTAAAGTTTTTCCTTTATTCTCTCTGATTAAATTGCATCATCAAATATAGAATTACAACTTTCATATTTGTCTTATAAGACACAGAAGCTTAGAATTATAAAAGAATACATCGCTATCAGGCAGTATTATATTATTACAATCCATTGTATAAGTAATGTTTAAAAAGAATATTGTTATAACTATACACGTTTTAAATGGAATTTAAAGGAAAAAAATAGTTGGTCAATAATTTTAAATTAATGAAAGAAAAGTAATTACCAGATAATAACATCAAATATTGACACGCATTTTTTTTTCTGGAAAAAAAAATAATTCTCAATAATAAAACTTTTGAAAAAACTTCAAAAATTTCCCGTATAGGTTCCTTATTATTGCTCTTTGTAGAGATAAAGGGATTCACCAGCTGGATGTTTCCTTTTCAACTGAGCTACTTCATATTTGAAATAATACCATAAAAATTGGTAATTCATAAATAAGGTTCTCATAAGGGCTATAAAACAGAAATCCGTAACGCATTGTAGCCTCAGGTGTGTTTCTGCTATTGATCCATTTTACGCCTGATAACTTTACCGATTTCTAACGGCTTAGCATCTCTAAAAGTATTAGACCTTTGGGCATTTGAGATACCAATCGTTTTTCTTATTGGATTATCTCAAAAAAGTTTAAGTTCCTATCGATAAAATAGGCGTATACGTTAAGGAAAATCTAATTTTTTACAGGCTGAAGATCTGCAATACTGTAACAAATTTTTTAAGATGTGTTAAAAATTAATGGTTTAAAATTAATAGAAAAGAGAAAATTTCTTGCTTGCTTTTTCAAATCACATATAATAAAAATTTTAATAAATCTCACAACCTACATTATTTGTAAGATTTTATTATTTTTAAATTATATTTGATTATTTTTCTCATAATTTCTACAGAAAATATTACAATTAAAAGGAACATAAAATATATTAAAAAGAGGATGATTGTAGTATTTGACTTTTTCTCTTCTCGCATAAAGCGTACGTATTCTGACAATATTTCATTTGTATGCACTTTTGACTGTAGTACTCGAAAATAAAAATTTCTTTTAGAAAATCTATAGTTCTGACCATAAACTTTCTATATATTCTTCATACTTTTGTTTTGATCTAATCATCATATTTACCACAGTTATATATTTTCATATATTAAGTTCTTATAGAGATATTTCTATAAATTAAAGATGTTTAATTTAAACATTTTTTGGTCAGTCTCTTATAGTATACTTGGCATTTTTTTATTAAGTTAATTTCGTCAGTTTATTTTCTCATCTTTAAACCATTAAAATTGCCATTTTTCCTACTTTTATTTGGCAACATTTCAATTCAAATTTTTCAAAATTTTATTTTATTGGGTAATTGACTGTAGCTATGTAAGTGCATAAGATTCTACTAAAAACGACTCAATTTACAAGAAATACACTACTCGAGTATAATTTTATATATTATTAAAAAGGTTTATATAATTTTATAGTTCTAAAAATTAGATGTACTTGTTGAAGGTATTAATGCTTGTTGATGTTCCCTTATTTATGAAATGAAATTTTATGAAATACGTGCAAAAATTAAAACTTTTAAAATTCCGAAACAAGCAATAGAGTATTAAAGTGTAATTGATACAATACTCTCTAAAATAACTTCGTTCAAGCAAATTTTGTCTTAATAATTTATAATTATCTAATATATATATCAGTAAGAAAATAATGAGCAAACTAATACTACCTTATATTAAAATATATTAGTTGATAAGCCAAATGGAATAGATTCATCATTTGAAAATTTTTTGAGGAAACAATCTTTCAAATTTTATAAAAATAAAATGCATAATTGAGGCAACTATCGCAAATAATGAGTAACTAATATATTAGCAAAATTAAGAAGAATGGCTATCTTTCTATTCATTGAAAAAGTTATTTAAAACATTTTAAGAACAATGCTGCATTTTTTACAATTCAACTCTCCCCTGATTTCCTTTATCAGATATATCTTTTCACCTCTATTAGCCTTGAATTGCTCAAAGAAGACAACATTGAATTTTAAACTCTTGATAAATACGTATCAAATTGATTTCTTTTCTCAAAATCCTTTCGTATATTTCCTTGTTTTAAGTTGTTGTCTACATTCTCGGGAATTCTTTGAGTCCCCACAGATCTGGTTTGACTTTTCATCTGCTCCCCTTTTTTTTCTTCTCAACTACATTTTCATTTAGTTTGTGCTCTGTTGCTGTTTCACTTTCATTGATCAAATCCCGGAAAAAAAGGAAGACCAACTTTTTTAGTTTTGATATGTAAAACAAAGTAACTTGTGTCGATTTTCAAGTGGATTGTTCATAAAAGTTAGTTTTTATGAAGCTGCCATTGCCCGTAGCAAGGAAAAAGTGTGCAGTTTTTGAAGTTGGTGTAAGATTACATTTTTAAAATACAAAAATAAATTTAGCAGAAAATACAAAAGGATATTTTTCAGAATGTATACTTAAGAGTCCGAAAAATGCACTCTATAAATTTTTGAACATTAGTTTATGCATAGAAATCATTTCAAAATGCTTGTGAGACACAATCAAACCACGTGCAAAAAGGAAAAATGAATCAAGTAGTAGTTCTTCAAAAAGTACATGAAATATTTCATCTTATTTATTAAATGTATAGAAAATTATTCAACACAAAATACAATAAAAAAGATGAAAATAAATTGGTTAACAATTGAAGTAAAAGTTGAACTCGAATAAAAAAGACAGAAAAAAAGTGAATTGCGCAACACAGATTTGTATTTAAAATTTCAAACCAAAAAATAATGCTTCTACTCAAAAATTTTGTTACATTAATGATAGTTTCGCCATTTAAATTTATTTAAAGAGTATGTTTATAAATTTAAAAAGTTAAATATTTTTATTTCAATATAATTTTTATACACCCTTAGTATAAAAATTAACATTTATGAAGAAATATATTTTCATATTTTGATGTTTATTTTAAAAATAAGCATATACATATATATAAGAAATATTAATATCCAAGCAGTCAATATATGTAATAATAGAAATAAGTTCTGCATTATAAAAAAGTAAGTATATTTATCTCAGAGCAGAAGCATTTAATTAGAATCTGATATTTATATTCATAAGTTGCTTTTTATTGAAAAAAGGCACCTTTTTTCATCATGATAGTTATGATTTAAAATTCTCTTTCTTGCATAGGATTATAATAAATATTTTCAAATGTACTGTTATTCTATGTTTAATTTCAAAAACTTGCAGCGTAGAAGAAATAAAATTTCATTGAGAATTTCAATAAGAATACCGTTACCGTGTTATTTTTTGGAGTATGTTAAACTTGTGAAGCTGAATCCACCTTTATAAATATATTATTATGATATACTTTGAAATTCTTTAAATTTTCAAGGCTTTTCGTCGCCTCAGCGTATTTTATAAGTAACAAAAAAGTAAAAGCTTTAGATACTTTTCCAAGAATAACTGTGTAAAAATACTCGACAGCCAGAAATATTTAATATGTGCTTTGCATATACAAAGAGCTTTACTGAAGTAAGAAGTACTGTGTTTTCTTAGATAAGATTATTTGAATTCTTATTTTTATTCATTGTCATTTTTCTTCTTGTAAACGTGTACTAGATGAAACATTTATATTCTTTTAGTGTGAGTGATACATTTCAAATCCAATTGTCATGAAATATTTCTATGCTCCTTATAAATAGAGTCATGCGTAAAAAATATTAAAACGATGCATTTAAAGTTAGCATTAGTAAAAGTTGCAACGCAGGAAGCTTATTTCTTAATGCTTAGAAATTTATTTTACTATTTATTTTGCTCATAAATTCACTTCTGTAATCAAGAGGATCAAACCTTTGTGGTCATAAAATTGTAGTGTTTTAAAATTTGTCGAAGCAAATTTAATTTCTATCATCTTTAAATATTTTACATAAAAATTTGTTCTATTTAAATCCTTCCATTTTTCTCAAAGCCTATAAATTATTAAAAAAGACAACTTGTTTAAGTGTTTTCTGAATTTTGTTTGATTTCTTAAATAATAGAATATTAATTTTATTATTAGACTGTGTTATTAATTAATTGTTAGTGTTGAAATTCAAAATGGTTCAAACAAACTAAAATACTAATACTGTTTTTCATTATTAGATTAATTATTTGCTTAACATTTCATACTAATCATATATTGATTTTCATTTTAGCTAAGCTCCTATTTATGTAGTGGTATTTGTTCAGTATGAAAATAGTTTTTTAAAGTAGTGGTTGAACTTTTACCTGTCGTATTTATTTCTTATCAGTTTTATTGATTTAGTTCTATGCAAATTTTTTATATTCATTAAATATGAAAAAAATTAGCTTCCCTTATCAAACATTATATACCTTAAAATTACGTTTATAAAATTTAATATCATATTTTGCTTAGTCTTTCATTAAATAGACTCAACTTTTCATCCAAATTAATCAACTATGAAATTAATTTGTTAAAGCTGAAAGGAGTGCTTACATTTTAAATTGACGTTTTTGAATTTATACTTTTTGCAATTTTGTATTACAGAGTTAAGCATAATAAATAATAGTAATTAATTTTTACCAAACATCAATATTATCGATAAATTATGAAATAAAAGCTTTATTAGTGACACACACACACACACACACACAGATATATATATATATATATATATATATATATATATAAAAGAGCTTATAACTCACTTATATTCATATATTCTTATATTTGTTGTGAAAATAAATTTTTTTGTAAGTACAAGATATATTTTTTTGGGAAAATATGATAAAATTGAGAGATATAATTCCTAAGAGTTATATATATGGATACATCTTTCCGTAGGATATAATATTATTTTTAAAAATATGTATTAAATATTAAAACATTTATCACATAATTTGCTGTAGTAAATGGTACATTTTTAAGGCAATGCTTGCAATATAAAGTATGAAATATTAAATAATTAAAGCAAAATTTATAAGCTTAATCCATTTATGACATGCTTTTTACTTTAAAACCAACTTTTATTTAAAGATTAAATGAAACTGTTAATGATGAGATGTATAAAAGATAACAGATTATTGACATTCATGTTTTTTTTTAATAATTTCATGTTTTTGAGTAAGTGGATTTCTATCCCATTGACAAAAGATTATTCGAAAAGCAATTTATTTTTACAAAGACTAAGAAGAAGGAGAATTATTTCATACAATAAATATTTATTAATAATTACTTTTAAATATTTAAACTTATTTTACTATTTAATAGCACTGTATCAAAATAATTTAACACAATTATTTTTTAATTTCTTAAAATTGTAAGGTATGTTCTGTTTTGAATACTATAATATAAATGTGCAATTAACATAAAAGACGTTAAATTAAGTTTTAAAAGTTATATACCATGCTTTAAGTATAAAATTTGCATTCATTTAATCCAAAGTGAGCATTTCCATTTAAAAATACATAGCATTAGAAAAATTCAAAATGTTGTTGAAGACTCAGGAATAAGAATCATTATTAAATATTTTAATTTAAGACCTAAATTTAAATTTATACTCTCAATTTTTTGCAATAATTTTGTTAACAAAAGTTAATCATTGACTTTTCATGGTAGCAAACCCTTAATTTTGAAATAGAAGAGGTGTAAATTCAACGTGAAAAGCATTATTTTCTTTATTTTTAGCAAAATGGTATATGTGAATATTATTTATTGTTAGTCAATAATAAATAATGTAAATAATGTCTGAGAGAAATTTATTCTAAGAGACAGAGGCTGCCAAAAATATTGTCAACAATACTTTGCTTTAAAATACAGTTCTTGAACATCAATTTCAATTAGGATAATTTTTAAATTTATTTGGATAATTATAATTATTAAATAAGTTGATATGAAATGCTTGAAATATATTATTAAATGAAAATTAGAGTTAACTCAAATATCCCTTTATTTATATATATATACATACATATATATATATATATATATTGCTTGAGGGACTAAGTTAGTATAAAAAGAATGCTGACTTTCTGTGAAAGTAGTATGAATGAATTGACTCTGAATACATGCGAAAAAATGTGATTTTGGAATGGGCGCGGATGTGATCTATCCCATTATTAGCGTCATGTGTCATGGCCTGCCAGAGCTGTTGTGAGCCTTCCTTAATGAGACTGAATACCAAGCAGAGCAGCCTGGCACTTGGTGAGACAAGTGAGATTATTGCAGGAGTGGAGATTGGAAGATGAGAAAATCTCCCGGGTTTGTTAAAGAAACATGGCAGTAAAGAGAATTGCAAATATGGTAACAGGCAGTATCAAAGTATCATCCTGAATGATTTTCTGTCTTCTATGGTTTTTGTGGCTATGATACAGGGAGGCATGGGGTGCCTTATGCAGCAGAATGAAATAATGGATCCTCATATTCGATCATTTTTAATAATTGGTGGTGGACAATTTGAAATAATGTGTAATTTCCATTGAATTTCTGTTTTGAGTTACGTGCAAATAGGTGAGTTGGAAACCACATGAACATGTAATTCCTAGATCCTTTGGGTCCTCTTTCGTGGTCACAAATTTTGGTCCCTTATTTACTGTGCATGGATGTCTGACCGAAGCATCACACTAAAACATCATTAATACACATGTTAGTGAGTTGTCCAGTGACAATGGTGCTGAATAGAATGTGCATTATAGTACCCATAAGGTGCTAAGTTAGGTGTAAAATTTAAAATGCTGGCCCCAAATCATTCCTTTCTAGTTCGTCTCCATAATTACCATCTCATAGGTGTTTTGTATGAAATTGAAGAGTATCCCGGCAACTTGGTCCACAGCCTCTAGTCTCAAGTGTTCAAAGGTGCTATTCTTAGAAATTGAAGATTCCATAAATAAAGAGAACAGCTTCAGCCTTTTATTAAGGTAGAAATATGTAGGAATGAGATATTATACAGGAGGTCAGAGTCAAAATGTGTTGTGATCCCACAAACGTCCCCCATACTTCTCAAATACCATATATATCTCTATATGCATACTCTCTCTCTCTCTATATATGTGTATATTGTATTGCTGTGTGCAACATGCCTCATGAAAATAGATTATTCTAGATATAAAATAATTTAAAATAATTATCTAGGAGGTAAGTATCAGAGCAATAATTCAAGATAATTCTAACAGTTACAAAGAGTGCCACAAACCAAAGCTTTTATAAGATTGTTGAGAAATTATAAATGAAAATAATTTTTAATTGCTGCAAACCTGAAAAAGTTATGTAATAAGGCCTTTATAGAGATCAATATACACAGAATCAACTAAACTGAAATAATGGCTAGAAGATAAAGTTCAAAGCATGAATCAATGCAGAACAAGTCATTAGAGCCTGAAAAGGCAAGAAAATGAATACATGGCACTTTTAAAGCTCAGTCTAGGTTTTGTGGATTATCAGATTAAACAATGTTTTATAGTTATCCAACAATCACAACATAAAAATGCTATGAACTAAAATAGAAATTCAGCACATTTAAAGGGAAAAAAAGCAGAAATTTAGAAAAGTATATACAAATGGATTGATATACTTAAGCTCAATATTATAATATAAGCATTCTAAAAATGTAGAAATAAACACCTATACAATAGAAAAAACAAAATTAAAAGAAGAACAAAAAAAAAATTTCATGAGACGTCATATATAGCAACAATTTTGACATGAATATATCCCGCCTATAAATCACAATACTCACGCTTTAGCGTAAATCGGAAATGGAGAATAATGTCCTTCATCACAGCGAAAGAGTACTAATCCAAAAAAAAAATTAAACTTTCAAAATAGAATATTAAATCAGAATGTGAAATAAGAGAGATAAAGAGCTGGAAAGTTATAATAAATTATAACTATTATGCCTTAATTTACTCTTAATAAAGTTCAAAGGAAATTCTGCTTGAGCACAGTTTTTTTTTTTTTGAACTTATCAAAAATCATGTAAATATCCTATATTTCAGACCTATTACACGTCCAATATTAAGAAACAAATTATTAAAAATTATGTTCTTAAAATATTCAGGCTTAATGAACTTCTCAAAAGAGTATTTTAAGTATAATGATGAAAAATGTAGACTTCTTTAATCATATATATCACAAGAAATTTTAATACTTTTAATTTTTAAGAAAATATTCAAACATTCTACTTCATTTATATTATCAGCAATTTGAAATCATTTATATTATTAATTTAAAGGAAAATAGCATCATCAATATACCTAAGGATTTTGAAATTATTGTAATTAAAAATGATTATATTCATAAAAATACAAATTAATATCGGCATAGCAATTGCTTGCAGCCCCACCATGTTTTATATCCTTAATTTGATTATATATATTTTTAAAACACACACACAGATATATATATATATATATATATATATATATATGTATATATATAATTTTCTTTTAAGACAAACATAATTAAGTAATTTTTTTTTAAATATATATATATATATACCAGTAATAAAAATTCAGATTCATAGCTAAACTGATTCCAATCGTTTATAGATTAGAATAAAGTGCGATACTGAATAAAAAATGTTTCATTTCCAGATTATTTGCCTGCTTAACTTCCTCTCAGAAAATGCTAAGCAATTTTAAAGAATTCTGGTTTATAGCGGGTATTTAGGAAAACATAGATAGGTACATCTATTTACCTCGTTATACTACGAATAAAATGATTTATTTCGTAACTCTAAAGTAAATAAAATATTTATCACTAAGAACAAATGATGTTCTGGAGATCATTTATCACACTCTTGCTATCCATTAAATTTCTTGAAACAGAGTTCGTCTTAACATATTTTGAAATGACAGTAAGAAAATGGTTCAGACCAAAGCATAGGTGTGATCATTCAGAATTTACTGTTCGCATTTTCTCTTCAATTTTTGATTTTTTTTTCATTTACAACAAAATAATCTTAAGTGAAAGTAAGTGTAAAAAATACTAAAATGCATTAATCTATTTAATTTTTTTTACATCCCATGCAACTTTTCTCTAGAAAAGGGAATTATGTATTTAAAGTTGTGATGTTAGACTATTCGTGATTTTCTCTTCAATAACCTTGAGGAATTAATATAAATTTGAATTGCATGAAATTACAATTTCTTCCCAACCAAACTAAAACGTGATCAGGTAAATTAGATTATATTAGAAGTGAAATGAGTTTTACATATAATAATATATAAATGAAAAATATTTAAAGTAAAATAAAAAGATATGGAGTGTAACGACTTGCTGACAAAGATTTATTATTTGGATTGAAGCACTTTATTAGTTTTGTGTATTTAAAAATTCTATTTCATTTATTTAAATAAAGAACAGCTATTTGTAGGTATGATTGAATCAAATGATTGAGTTATTAAGCTAAGAAATTATTAGACGATCCTAATTTGAATTAATAAGTTAATTGATATTCAGGAAAGAGTAATTTTAGCTATTCTATCAGAGACTATTAATAAAGCATATTGGTTTCTTCTTTCGTGTTTTCGAGTGGAGTCAATATTTATTGTTTGATATCTTCAACAAAGATATATCACTAGGACAGAGTAGTGAAGAGCAGACGTTACACAGTGTTTCATGAAAATTTATATATATTTTATAATAGTGATAGAGTAATTTGTAAGTAATAAGAGTTTTTCTAGTATAATTTTCTCAAAGAAATAAATTGTTAGAAATCACAAAAATAGTTGTATTTGAAATGTTTGTCCAACTTTCAATGTTAAGGAGTTTTCCCATTTGAATTCTTAGAAGCCAACTCCAGATAGAAATTTTTAGTACTTTTTTATGATTTAATATTACGATAGTAAAAACATATTTTAGATTACTGGAATTTATATAATATTGATCCTTCATGTGAGGATTTTTATGGTGTAAGAATGAGTTGTTTTAATTTTCTACACATTTCTTTTGTGTTAAAGTTATGGAAATAAAACCAACAATAAGAAATACCCAGAATGCAATGCGATTTTTTGATTTGTCGATACATCAAAAAATAACTGTTTTAAAAGAAAACTGAGTTATAATTTCGAAGTAAAAATACGATTTTTCAAAACTTGTGTTTATGTCTTTCTTTTCAAACTTCAAAACTTCTTACTTTAATAAAGCTCAGAACGAATGGAAAGTAATGTTAGAAAAAAAAACCAGAATATACTAGAAACATAAAGAAAAGCACAAAATTCCCATGTCGAACATTTCAAGTCAACTGTCAAATATATTTCAAGTTCGCCAGTTTTTGACTTTTAAATTCAGCACTTCTTGTCTTACAATTTATACAGTAAGTCGATGCCGGAAACCAATATTTTCTTTGAAAGTGTGTTAGAATTGTAAATTCCCTAAAAATATTCCCCTTCACGAAAAAAAATACATATTTATTTATGAACTTTCCTGACCACGCTACCGTGGCTATCGAATATGACAAACAATCACGGTCTAGCGACTCTTTCCTGTTTCCAAGATGGCGGCTTCCGCATTTAAAATAAGTGAGAGAAACAGTGGCAATGAACTTGGAAATTGTTTAGTATATTTTTTTGTCCACATTGAGCAAAACTTCAAAAAATACCCCAGAAAAGTAACAATATTTTTTTAGGCTTTAAACATTATTTTCAAAGATTAAATTATGTTTTTTTTAAAAAGAAACTTGAAAAGTTTTGTTTAGAATTATTTAAGCAAAATATCAAGCATACTTTCTGCTTATATAATATTTTAGCTTATATAATTACTTTCTGCTTATATAATTATCTGCTTATACAATTTTTTTTAAATATAGTTTTGGGTAAATTATAAATTCCGTTGTTAGAATAGATAATTATTTTTCTTCTATATGTATCAATAGTACTCAAAGATTGCATATTAACCGAAACATGTCTTTCATTTCTTTGATGACTTTCATAAATTTAGACATTGCAAAATATTTTAAAATTATGAGATATAAATGAATAAATATTTTTTAAGTTTAGAATTTTATGTAATAGAAATAAAATATATTCTTATAAGGATAATTCAAAGAAATTTATATTACTTAACAAGAAAATCTGTAAATATCAGCAACGTTGTCAATGTAACCAAACTGTGTAAATGATAAAAACAGTTTTCTTTATTACATTCTAATCGAAATCTGTCAAAAGAAAACAAAAACAGATCCATTTTTTCCCTCAAAAATAAAAATAATTTTTTCTCAAACGTCCAACACGTCATAATCTGAATTAATTATTAGAACGTTTGTGATCATTGTGAGACAATATGATATTTTTTCAAACATATTTTGCAGCATTTTCATTAAGTGAAAAACAATTTACAATATAACTTGCAAGATTTGCACTTTAATGTCAATTTATTGGGAGGTTTTATGGCTTATAGCCAACACATGTATAAAGGAATTATATTCAGTTAATATAACATTAAACGAGGAAAAATAAATATTATTTTATTATTATAACAAGAACAATCGAATTATGAATCTTGATTTTCCCCTTTTATTTTCATTATTGTTATTCCTTATGCTTCTTATGTGTTACTGTACAAATAAAATAAAGTCTTACTGAAAGTATAATACAAACGAAAAATCACATTATATAAACCAGAAATCCATTTCATAACCCCCCAGTTGGGCCACAATATCCAACTTCATCGTTATCCAACAATTTCTCAGGAATTTCCTGACAAATTCTTATCTTCCGGATAAGATTCGCTGGCAATGAGTGCAATAAAGAATTGCTACGGTCCGATAAAAGTCGCCCTAAGATTTTGGTCCTATTTTATGTCTTTGGTACAAGACACATCCTACTTATAAAGGAAGAAATGTTCTATCTTTGCTCAAGGAAAAAATAAAGCGAAAGAGTATATAGAAACATTCCTTGGAAATGGACATAGGCCGTCCTCTCTCGTACTAGAGTGTACCCATATTGACTCTGTTGTGCCCCTGAGGGCTCCCACATATGAATTGGGTAGAGAGCTAAAACTCATTTTGGTATTTAGCCAACTTGCTTTTAGTTGGATTCAGACTTCGCCACAAAGATACATAAATGAGATGCGATTCCAAACAAATATTATAAAAATGATTAAGATATGATTATATTAGGGAAATGGCTCTTTAGAAATAATTTGACTTTGATTAGAAGAAGAACGAATAAATTGTCATCAATCATGCAATCGATAAATTATCTTTCTTCGTATATTTATTCAATGCAATGAAATTCGTATTATTTTAAAAATATGGTTAAGGAAAGGTATGACATTAATTTACGTATAATTAATGTGTAAACACAGAAAATTGAATGTTATCTATTCTGAAGGATATTTTAACGTACTTTTTACTTATTCTTAATTAACTACCTAAGAATTATTTATTTTGTTGTAAATAATGATTATTCACTCATGTTATTGCTTAGTTGCAGATTTCAGTTCCTTTTCAATTTCCAAATGAATAAATAGTACAAAACATTTCTTTTCAACATGTTTAATACATATTCCATAAGAAATACAAGGGATGATTTCTATGCATACTAATTTAATATATGAATAACACTTATGTATATAGAAAATTATAAATGCAGGATTAAAATTAAAAAATAATATTTTCATAATAATGTAAGATTTACTTATTAAATATATATATTTTTTTTACACTTCACAACATGATTGGTAAATATTTGTATTATCAATAGACCGAGGTAAGAGGTTTTAATCCATATCTAAAAGCGCAATTTTAAAATTTTCTGGAAAGAAACAAATTAAATACAAAGGCACAAAGTAACTTTTGGGTTCATTTCGAAGTCGACATTTTTCTTAAATTAGCACAGCAATTAAATTATTATTTGCTTATCTAATTATTGCTTATAAATACTCATCAACATAGAAATATAAGTTATATATTTTAAGAACTATGATTATGCTATTTACTAAGAAATCATGTTAATATTATGTATTGCAAATATCATATAAATTCGATAATTTAAAGTATTTATTCATGAAAATGTTTTATATTGATTTATGTTGTTAATATTAATTCCTGATATTGATTGTAATTCGGAAAGAAAAATTAAGAATGGTTAGAAATTTTCAGAAATATTTAATAAATTAATATATACATTTTATGTATGTTTATTGTAAAATAAACTTTAATATGCAAGGATTTCTTAATTTAAAATGAGGATAATTTCAACCTTTTTGTAAAGAAAATAGCATCAGAATCGGAAATTTTTATATACGGAAATTCTTATATAGTTCATGACTTTTTTTACATTTATTTCCATAAGACCAAGGAACTTATAAATTTGGTTGATGAATACACTTATAAGAGTCAGAAAATATAACTGAATGAAAGTATCAAAATAAGAGAGAAAATAAACATCGTAACATTTATAATACAAAATACAATAAATTTCCATATTCATTGCCTTTTGAAATTGTTTAATCCAGATTAAATCATTTGAATTAATAAGTGTAAATAATAAGAGAAGCTGTAAAGGACAACTAAAGTAATTTATCATGCATGTCTAGAATCTTTATGTATTTAACCTATTGAACCATGCCTCTCATAAATCAATATTGATCCTTACTACTAGTACAGATATAGTCAACAAATAATTACAACTATAACAAAAATGTTGTTTGTTTCATTTTAAGAATTTGTGGTATATGAAGTGTATAACTTGTAATAAAAAAATTCCCATAAATATAAAATTGAAATTTTCAAACGAAAATAAAATATATAGAAAAATATTCTTAAAACTCTCAAATCTGAATGAATTGTAAAAAAATATATCAGTCCAGAATCATATTTGATACCAATACAGTATAAAAGTTTAAAAAAATTGAAATGGAAGTTTTTTTATGCTTAGAGACTTTTGTTTAAGGCCGAACATCTGTTTGTTTGCAGCTCAACATAAGAACATGTAAATATGAATATAGTAGCAGTATTTCTCATCGAAATATATTGAAAATGGTGTTCTAAATATATGCGTCACTTCACTTTCAGTATCTTACTCGACAAAATTCATATAAAAATATTTTATGGTCACCGAAAGAATGCTGACACTTTGCAGTTAGCCATAGCATTGCTATGGCTCAAGGGTTATAAAAACTGAATATAGAATCCCCTAATACGCCGTCAGTGCAGATGGATTCACTTTTTTTCCATAACATAGCCAGTTGCTGTGGCTTGGAAGAAAATAATGTATTCTAGATGAAGGAAAGTATAAGTGAGAATTTATAGGCGATATATTTTATTGCCACTGTTTTATTATTGCTTTTACTGATTATAACCTCTACAGTGTGAAGTTTCGAAAATATGCTATGCTTTTTTACGAGAAGGGTGAAAGAAGTCAAACAAGTGACTATTCTTTAGCAGCATAATTGCTTGAAGTATTTTAATTTATAATAGCTAATTTCATTATTATATCTCATTACCTTTGTGCTTAAATGGTGGCTAATTTTAAATTGTTATTTGGAAAAAATTTAATAGCTACTATTATTATGAATATACTAAAAAAATATTGTATAACAGAGGACTGTTATGGAAGAAAAAATAAATTACAATAAAAAAATTAACTTTTTTTAAATTTTCAAACCATATATTTTTTAAAAGGAGAAAACATTTTTTGGAAAACAAAATGTTCGTTTCCTTGCTGACAATATGATACTGATAAAAATTGTTTTTTGAGTATATATTTTAACAACATTTTCTTTGTGCATTATTTACAATATTATGTAATTTAATTAAGCTATTTGAAAGTCTTTGTATGTAAATGTAGAACAGATTAAAATTAATTTTTCTGTCATGACTTCTATAAATTTTCACAACTTTTGGGATTATATTTTATAAAAAAAGTTATAATAGTTCAATATTATTATATGAAATAATATAATTCTTAGTATAATCAATTTCATGCTTTTGAACATTTATTAACATCTTTAATGCAATTAATTTGAAACAAAGTTATTCATTTAAAAAAATATTAAAAGAAATTTCCTATTTTACTTCTAGCCAATATGAAAATATAAAATCAAAAAGGGGAACAATGATAAACTCATTTTTTGTATAGGTTATACGCGTCTTTCGACAGATATTTTGTTTTTAGTCCACTTCTAATGTGATTGTTTATGTATTTTAATTTCTTATCTATTTGACTCCATTTCCTTTTAACACTGAAGAAGAAAAGGTGGTAGGAATAAATTCACTTCATATATATATATATATATATATATATATATATATATTTCATTGTTTTAACTACAATAGTTCGATATTTTTATAAAATAATATATATTTGGAAATCATATATATAAACATATTTCAATGTTTTAACTGCAATAGCTCTATATTATTTACAGAATTGTGTATATTTTGGAATGCAGCCAACAGACAATTCTCAGATATGACCGTATTAGCTTATAGCTAAATAACAGCTATACGGCTCAGAAAAATATTATTCGCCTGTAACTTTGCTTTATTTTTTTTACAATAATAAAGAGTGAAATTTTCGCTTATTTCTTTAGTATTTGTGTATATTTTTACTTCTGTACATACATTTTTATCCATTCTAAATACATACATTTCTTCCATTTCTCATAAATGTGTGAAATAATACCACTTAGATTATACAGGATATGTTTGATACATTTATAACCAGGACTTAGTAACAGTAAATAGCATTTACAAGTAAGCAATATAATGATGTGAGAAATCCGTATTACTTTATAATTTAATATTCCCAAACAATAAGTTTTTACGTTACAAAAGATGCGCATCACTTTTGCATTGATCTATCTCTTTTTATACGAGCAATTAATAACGTATCTTTGATAATCACACATTTATTTATTACTAAGCCATTATTTGAAATAAAATTTTATGAATTAACATTCATATGCTTCTATGGTTTATTTTTTCGGAAATGTTCCATTTTTCGATATTTATTTCAACATCGTTACATCTCTAAATTATCTTGATCAAATACAAAAATTGTAGTATCAATAGTAATAATATCTACAATGTATATGCATGAACCAAAGATTTTCTTCATTAAAGGTTCTCTTCTCAATGGAATGAACCAACTCTTGAATTACTAACAAAATGTGTTTATAACAAATTTTACAAATATTTATTGATTAAAAATTTCTTTCGGGTTCTGTAAAAGCCTCTAAATATTTGGAATAATTTTATGTGATTACTACTATATATATTCTATTTAAACTATACTAATAATACTTAAATTTAATCGTGTTCAAAATTTTAAAAACATTATATATTATTTATTCGAATTATTTTCAAATAACGATTGATTTTATTAAATTTATCCAAACTTTCATAAGTAATTATCTAATAACAAATTAAATATTTTGGAAAAATTGTTCATACAATCCATATGATTTTGCTTTGAAATTTAATTATAACGCAGTTAATCAGGAAATCCAACACTTACTTTAAATCTTCACTGAGGAAATGTGAGAATTACCTAGTGTCATCCAATAAAAACAATGTTTGAATATTGCCTAATTTAATTTTTCCGGGTAGAGCTTTCAAGATCTTTAATAGTTTTACTTTCCTCGATGGCAATTAGTTACAAAATTTGCATCTACTTCAGATAGCAAGTAACTTTAAAACTTTCCGCTTTTAATTTACTGTCTCCTGCCCTCTTAGAAGCTTAATTAATTAATCTCAGCGACAATTTTTGCGAAAGTCGAACAGGATTCTTCGAAAAGTTTTGAAAAGTAGCGGCATGTCGATGTATAAATTGGAGCATATACTTATTTCAAAGGTGTTACGCATATTTGGGAAGGAAGTAGGTAAATTCTTGGAATTTTAATTAAGGTACATCATACTACACTTACAAAAGTGTTGAGTGAAACATTAGAGTCAATCTCTGTAATAAATATTGAAATAATTTTGTTTGTTTCTCATCAAATCTATCAACGCCTTTTTTTATCAACTATAATTTTAATTTTAACCAGTAGAGCATTATAATTATGTTTTATGTATTATAAAAATGAGTGTTAAATGAAAGGGATTAAGAGCTCCTTAAAGCAAGTTTCAAAAAATAATGTTTAATATTAACAAGGTTAAAACCTAAAACTTCTAAACCAAATTTCCATCGACATTACAATAAATAAAAATCAATAATATAATACAACAGTATTCAATAATATGATACTACTCCATTAAATAATGCAATAATTGAAATTTAAATACAGAAAATTTATGAAGTAATTACTTTTGTCATGCGACATGACATATGGAACTCTTGAATTTTATTGTGAAATTTTATGCATCAATTATAATTCGCCCTCCTTCATTATTTTTCTATATATTTCACTTCTTCTTTATAACAAATTCTTGTATTAATGAAACCGATGCGTATTCTTGTATTTGTTTAAAAATACAGCATGTATCAGAAAAGTATCTTGATTGTAATGTAATTCCTTAATTCAAGCATTTTAAGAAAGCCTAAGCTCAAATTTACGCTATTGAATTTATATAGACACGGACTGGCATACCATTGCCTAATACACATAAAACTCCTGGATATACCTATCCACAACTATCTGAGTGCTAAACCTTTGCTAGTGCTAAAAAGTAAGTTATACTTAAGCATTTAGGAAATTTCGTATTTTGTTTGATTGGCATCAGTTGTATACATTTGTCAGAAAAAACACAAAGGTGAAAACAAATTGACTGGTATTGATCCCATAAATATAATAACTTTATGAAAATATTTATAATTTAAAATGTTTCTTGAGGTTTAACTATATCTTAAGGTTTTGTACTGATTTTGTATATTGATTCACACTCGAGGTAAACCTTTCTGGAGGAAGATTGCTTTCATTTTTAATTAAAATGTTCTGAAAAGCGTTTTTTTTTCCTTTCCTCGAAATTCGACAAAAATTGAATCAAATCATGTCCAGAAAAAATTCAAACATTGAAAATTTCTTTAGATGGGAAAATTTTCTTCGGGAACTTAATAAAAGCATGCAGCAATTTTTAGAAATGTATAATTGAAAATTTAATGGTAATTAGGACATGTTTCTTATCGTATGATTAAGAGAAACTCATAATTCATTATAACTATTAATCATAATCTTACTATCATTATCATAGAGAATAATAGAATAAATATTAAGTGAGAGATAGAATGCAAATTAAAAATTTATAAAAAATATATATAATACATCCTTTATCTCTATTTATGGTTCTTAAAATTATTCATTTAATACATCACAAATTATTAATATTCAGTTATATAAAATGAACGAAAAGTAATTATTCTGAATTTCTTTGTTATTACAACTGATAACTATATTATTAAAGTTATGCAAAACATGTTAGAAATCAATCATTCTCAATGTTTCTAAAAGATAAACTATAATTATCAAAGCTATTTGCTCATTTTTCTTTATATTTTTATTTTATTAACATTAGAATGTTACTGATTGTTATATAGTTCATCCAAATTTCTCCTTTTTGTAATATGACGTGAAGAAGTAATATGTTTATGAATTACCATTTTTTTAATATTTTATTTATATATTTCAGTACCGACTCCTAGAATATTTATAAATTCTTTAAATAACTTCTTTATTTTGTAAATTATTGTTAAAATATATCGTTGTTTCTATAGTAATACTTTACAATATATACAGTTTGAAAGTCAAACTTAAAAAATAGACTGGTGTATTTAATTTAATTTATATTGAGCAAATCTTAAAATATCAAAGAATTCAACAGTGTAATTTAGTAGTCTTTAAAATATGATATATATATATATATATATATATATATATATATATATATAAATTTAATAAAAATAATATTTTTGTATAGAAATGGATTTTTTTTTTTAATTTTGCATTATTCAAGTTCTGAGTTTTATAAAGTATTCTCAATATTCCATTTTATTATACAACTCTACTATAAAACATGCTTTTATCTGTCTATAACAAACAAATACTTCTTCAAACATTTTATTAGTCAAAACATTTTTTTTTCCTAAAATAAAATATATATATATATATATATATATATATATATATATGTTTTCTTATTAACAATCGAGACGATTTTCTAATAATTGTAAAAGCAGTAATTACCCCTGAAACAAGAAGAATAAAATTCGAAATAAAAGGAAACATTAGATTATTCTGTTTACTTCAAAGAATACGACTGTATTATAAATGCATTTTTATGTGTTTAATTTATTTTTGGTATCCAACTTACAATTGTTTTTCATTTTGACTCCTATAATTCTAAATTTTCCCTTCAAGTTTTGTGTTAAGTATAAAATTCAAAGCATGTATTTATATATATATATATATATATATATATATATATATATATATAT
>BMAW01028818.1:164592-227964 GCA_019974015.1 Nephila pilipes | reverse complement strand
TATATATATATATAAAAAGATAGTATAGATATAACATTCATGTTTCTCTTATGATTACGAATGCAGATTTAAGAACTACTTGAATTAGAAAGATCTTTATATATTGGATTATTTATCATTCCATTAAAAATTATTTTCCAAAGTAAAGAAATATTTCATATCATTAACTTAATGCTAGTAAAAATTTCACTCTAGCAAATTTACGCTTTACCAGTTATAGGGTGCAAATGATGAAATAATATAGAATTTAATAAATAATTATACTGTGAAACCATAAATCATAACGTATCATATATAATTTTAATTACATTCACTGTGTGACAAATGTTTAGTCAAAATATAACAGAAGTTAATGCCTGAAATAAAGGCCATAGCTCTTAATTTTTCATTAACATAAGAAACTTACAAACCAAAACTCAGTCCATTTTTTCATAAAAATAAAGGTATTTCGAAAGAATAATTAAAAATACTATCCATCCTGTTTTCTTACACTCTATATGAAAATAACTGATTCAGAAAAATAATGAAATTTTGTAATGATTCGTATGCATGTACATTTATTCACTGTCAAATGATTACAATTTGACAATCAATGAATGAATACCGAGCTACAAAGCCCAACAAGACTCCACTCAGCAGGTATAAACTGAGCAACGATTCTCAATCTGACAACAGGAATTTTCTGTTGCATTTGCGGTTCAGGATTACTCAACGACTGAAAAATGCCTCGCCGCTAGGGCTCTGAATCTAATCGAGCAACTGTCAAGGAATAGAGGTAGTATCATTGGGTAGAAAAGAGGCAGTTTGAGGTAGAGCCGCACTCGTCATATGGGTCGAAGTGATGCGAGTGATTAGAAGACTTCATCAAGAATAGGGTGGACATGACAGTTTCAGCGTCACTAATGTTCCGGACTAAATTCGAGCAGAGCGACTAGCAGTTCAACATGACTGTCACGATAGGGCACAACCACCATACCCAGAACGAACAATCGTCGTACCGACACGCTACCACGCTACAAGTCTCCACTGCAGCGCAACCATACGCTGGTCGGCTCGATAGGATGATCAGGACTATAGTGAGCGACAATAGTTCAACGCGTTCCGTGACGATCGACGAAGACAGCATGCTAAAGCGCGTGTTCGAGCGACTGATGCCACAAGCTTCTTCGCATTACGCCGTCAGGCCTCTCGCAAGTACTGGTCAGCGCACCATTGCGTACATCTAAGCAACAGCCATTGCGCATTATTAAGTCGACACAGCACGCGTAGCGAACGACGTCGAGACACTGTATTACCTGATCTTTTATATCGACAAGACTAGTATCATCTGACTCTAGCAGCTTGTCAAATGCTGGTAGCAGATCCTCTCCTGTTATGTGGATATGATGCGAAGCTACTGCGTCTACCGGAATGTTGATGAGCCTAGTCCGACAATAGAGCAAATTTGGCAAAAAATTTCTGCCTCCTTCTTGGTGTATCGCGTGTTCTAATGATCATGATCCTCGGATCCAAATGTCAGCTTAGGTGGCACACTTCTAAATTTATTGATTCTTTGTAAGGTAACGAATATTTAGATAGAAAAGTGCGTGATCAAGCTATAGTCTTCGTCACCGTTATTTGAAGTTCAGAAATTAAAATCCGATCTAATAGCCCTTGTGTTCTTTTCAGATGAATTTTTTTTAAATAAAAATAAGCATTTGCTTTTCAACAGAAAAATAGTTTTAACATGAATTGAAATCAATAATACCTACAAGCAAATGTTATCCCTATAAGCATAATCCATGCAATATATGATAATATAAAATAATAAATCTATAGTAAAATAATGAACTGCAAGAAATTTTGCAACTTTTACAAACTGATAGATAAATGAAATTAAAAATAAATTTTCAAAGAATGCTCAATACAATAATCCAAACAATGACCAATAATCAGATAAATAATATTGATCATTCTTAACAAATCTCTTTAATAATATAAATAAAACCAAAAACTTTACAAAGATCAAAGTTTTCTTACTATTACCCTCGAAGAGGCCATCTCACATGATTTGAAAATTTATATAGTCCCAATTCCAATCAAGATATCGTGTAGAGGAAGTAATATAGGCATACAGTGACCCCTATTACATCAAGGTTACCGTTACTTCTGAGATTTTGTTGTAGAATAAGAAACAACATTATAGAGGTCATTACGCATATTTGCTACGTATGTCGGCGGCGATTCCGGCTATCCATATTAATGCTCTCAGTTTACTCAGGCGTTGGCAATAATAAGTATGAAGTTCTAAACCTTACACTGGAGGCCTCTGGCAAAAAGTTCACGGTGAATCAAATGAGCAATGGTGAGGGAAACGTAAATTTGAATTCCTAATAATGAAATGGAGATGTCGACCATTTTTAGGTTGTGAATAGACATCCTTTATATGTATAATAAATGTTTGAAAAGCTATATATACATGAACAAAAAATAACCTGCAAATTTGTTTTAAGGAAAAGAACAAAATAAAATTAATTTCTTCAAATAAAATATTTATTTTATTCCTACTTTTATCGTATATATAATATATATATATATATATATAAACATATATTATTAAATATAAAATACTATAATAATGTATATCATTCCAGATTGTTTTCGCATTTAATTTTTTTGGTTATACATTTACAAAAGTATTCCATTCCAGATTAAATTTTTAAAATAACTTCCAATGAGCATGTTTTTATACTTAAATATCATTACATACAATTTGTACTTTTATCAAACTTATAATTAAATGAATTTTGCATAGGCAATTAAAATATCTTAATCTTAAAATATGTGTTGTGTTTAAGATTTCAATTTCGAACTAATGACAGAAGATAATGCTTAAGCAAATGTATTTTAAACTCCTTTAGAAACATGATTACTTATGTACATTTTATGAAGACACTTCAATTTCTTATCGAGAGAATAACATGAGTAATAATTTAAAGTATGATTTTGTAATAAAAAATAAGACTATAAATTGGTGAATATTTTATTTTATAACAATCCACTAATAAATTCGGATCCTTTGAAATTTGGCAAAATTATTGATGGTTGTGCATAAAGATTTGGTCTAATTTGAGATTCAGACTTAAAGCACTGGTGAGACTTCTAGAAGAGAGCATGGCTTAATTAGCAGGCTTTAGTACTGTGGGTGAATTTAATCAGTTATCGCGCAGGTAATATGCGTTGATACCTTGGCTGTATAGATATACATGTTGAGCCACAATAACCCCAGCAACGCTATGTCGATAATAAAAGGTGCTTGGCTTCGGCCGAGTACATCAATGGTGACCTCAGCAGTTCGCTGCTTACATCTCGTAGCATAGCATGCTTCATCTCGATTGCCACATAAGCACGCATGCCAAATAGCTACTTGTACATTGTAAGCAAGTTTCATTGAATCAAATCTCATGAGATAAACACGTGAATTTTAAATAATTTAGCTACTCATTTTAAAGCATTGGAATTGTAAAATACTACTTGTCTCTTGAGTATTTCCTTGGAGATTTATAAGCATTCCCGAAGAAGTTTTATTTCTTAAAATTCTTACACTTCATTGAATTTTTATTATTTAGCTACTATTCTAAAAATATTTTCAAATTAATAGCTAATGTATATTAAAATTATGTTTAGAATTTTATTCATTCATAAGTTGTATTTCCGTTTAATGTGAACATTCAGGAAGGTATGTATATAAAATTGTATGTAATATATTATTAGAGTTATGTTCAATGAAATCAAAATATTGGTGTAATTTTATTGGGCCTGAATTAAACTTTTTTTCTCCTATTTCTTGAAACCTGAGTTATTTATACTTGAAGAAACGTTGAAGTAAAATATGATTTCTTTAAAGAAATTTCTAAGACTTTAACTAATTGAAGAATATATGATTGCTAAATTGATGGAACCCTAAGTCAAATCATGTCATTAAAATAAGGGGTATATTGATTCGACATACTAATAATAAGAAAAACATATCCATAGGAATAATGATGTGATAAAAATAAAAATTTTAAACAAAAATAGCAATAATAATATTACAAATTTTTCAAAAAGGAGCAAAAATAGAAAAATATTAAGTAATAAAAAGTTTCATATCTTTCGACAATATGATTTAAAAGTCAAAATGCAAATTCAAAATTATTGGAATGCGGTTGCGTAGATGTTTAACTATTTGAAATCTGAATATAAACGAAATAATTACAAATTATAACTTTTAAAAAAATAAACTGAAAAACCAATAAAAATAAGAAAGTTTCAGGTTCAAGAAATAATAATGAGTTCAAAATAATAATAATAAAAAAATAAAAATAGATTATTTATAATCTATATAAGTCTTCATTAACTTACTTATATGTTATTATATGTGATTATAATAATTGAGTTGAAGTTTTTATGACAGTACTTCCAAAAATATCTTGTGAGAATAAATAGTAAGATATTATTAATTTTGTTTTGGTGTTGAATTAGTTTTTGTTTCGAATAAGTTTTTAACAGCTGAATCAATTTTAAAATACCAAAATGTATTTGTAATAAACATATTTATAACGACGCCTCAATCAATATCATTATGCTTAACAATATTATTATAAAAAAATTAATTTAAAGTTATATTTTAAACGATACTGACACAATTGATGGTAAATGTTAAATTATGATTTGCTGTATTCAGGAATTCTAAATCATAAGTTAAGGATTAAATATGAAAAATCTATGATTAAATTTTATCAAAATTTTCTGTGATTATTAAATTTCTTATTCTTCTGCAATATTTTTTCGTATGCAAAGAATAAATATAAACTTAAATAATTTATTCTATTCATATATCCAGAATGTACCTCATTCTTTAATAAAAAATGTAAAGTATTCGGAATTCTATTTTGAAAGCTAAAATTGATTATTTTTAAAGACAACAGGCTCTTGGCACTGATAGACCAGCATGGAACTTTAATATTATTTTTTATTTTTCTTCTTATCTTTTAACTGCCATGATTATCTTTATAAATGTCTAAAAAGTAATATGCATATATTATTTTTAAATAATTAATATATAAGTTTGGAGATATTATTTGTTAAATTTAAGAATTGATATATAGACGTTTTTTTATGGCTGAAGTTTTTAGCCCCAATTCACGATTGTGCGCAATATAAATAATTTCAATTATATACTTTCAGATTAAATAATATGATACTAGAATATATTTTGTTTTCATGTACTCTTAAAAATATATTTTACACTGTCCTTATAATATATATATAATAATAATAATGAAATAACCATATCTGAGTTAACTTCTTTTCCTTTTTCCATCGGTTAAATTTTTGCAATTTGTTGTTGTATTTCTCCTTAATTTTTAGTTTCATTGCCATTTTAGTTTTGATCAGTAATTCATAGTGTGATTGAGATTGGATCCATAATGCCAATTTAACCATCTTTTTCCATTTGAAAATATGGATCTGTATTAAATCTTTTCCTTTTTGTTCTTTGTTCTTTTTCTTCATTTGATGTGATTGACATTGACTTGATTCTAAATAATATAAAAGATAATTTTGAGATTTTGGCTTTTATTAAATTAAAGCTAAGCATCGTTCACACGTCCATATTAACCAGAAAATTCAATAAAGTAAAGTTTCATTGAGAAATTATATGTATATTTGTTATTACAAAATCTAACTAGTTACGTGAATTATGTGTTTAATATAAATTTAGGTCATGAAATTGTTACATTTGTTATATTCTTTTCGCTATAAAGAGTTTTGTAGGATTTAGTTACTTATTATGTCGAAACCGCATCTGGATTTTGGTATTCAAAAGCCATATTAAAAATGTTCCCAGAAAATTTATAATAGTGTACGTGATATTATCTTAAGTAAGTTATACTTGTTGTAATGCATCGAATTGTTAACAAATAGTAAAGAAATTTTTACAAAAATAGGATCACAAGATGAATTTGGTTTTAAGCATGCCAATAGAGAGTAAAATTTAGAAAGTTGATTAACAAGATGATTTCCCGAGGATCAAAAATGTTTAAAACAATTGCTGTTAATGGCTTTTACATAGTTTCAGTGACTAATTCCTTCTTTTTCTAACATTGTGAGATGAATACCATTTCAAAGCGCGTAATTCAGCTTCACGTAACGAATAAGTAAATAATGTTCATACGCTTGCTATAAACCTTGACTTAACAATTGATTGAATATGTAAATAGGCACAAGTTGATGTTGTGACTGTCTATTGTGCTGCACCTACCCCCGTCTTTTAACTGTGAAAAATATTTATCTTTATAGGCCATCGTTAGCGTACAAATGCAAATTGCTGTAATATCACTATAGTCGGATAAATGTTTCTAGCGAAGTTTTAGCAAATATTGTAGGCCTTCAAATTTAGCCAAAATTTTGACATGCCTAGGCAAAGTACATCTGCCGTTGATATACAAGTAACAGTAACAGGTAATGAGAAAAGGCAGCAGTGACATCATAGGTTCGCTTTGTTACTCCAAGCGTACTTTACAGTCCCTTCTTGAAATCACTTGTATGGAACAAAAAAAATGGGGAAAAACTATAATTATCACAATTGTTTCTTAAATCATCACATGTTTTATATAAGGTCATGTTTTTTTTTTTTAACATTGAAGGAGAAATTTGTCAACCTCCACTGTATTCATTTTGAACCACTAAACGATCTACATAAATAAATAGAAATTACTCAAAAGCTGTTTTCTCAGGAAAACCTACAATACTTTTGAAAGATATCTTCCTTTACCATTATGAGAGGAGTTCAATATCTAAGGACAATAGTTATCCTCGTACAAGTTGGGGAAAAGGAGCCAGATCCCAGAGGAATCATCAACACTGAAAGTTGTTTATTTTGAGGAGAGGTTTGTTCCCCTCTTTGCGAGTGCATTTCTTTCTTTGACCCAAGGAGTGCTTAGTGAAGCTGATGGTCCCTGTCTTATTCAGGCGTTCGACGTGAATGTAGACATGTAACAGTTTAAATGGTCAACATTCTATTACTTTTATCGAGGATATTGTGTTTCTTCTCATTTGTATCCTGTTACAACGACAGGTAAAGAATATGTTGCCTAAGAATTCTTTGTTTGCTGAGTGCTCCAAAACCTAGTTTCTCCGAGATCTTTTTAAACACGGTTCTCAATGAAGGCTCTTTGGGACCTGAGAATAAGAAACATCTGGATGTATTGAAATAGTACTGAAATACTTCAATTTTGATTTTTGTTCGAAATTTGTTAAATAGAGAAGTAGATCAAGAGGAGTTTTCTTCTACTAATTTACAAAACATGTCTTAATTTAATAATATTTCGATGAAATAAGATCTTATAAATAATTTTTTGTAGGATTTTTATAATTAATAGTCCATTAATAAAATTTTCTTTTATAGATTAACGATGAGTGAACAGGATATTCTTTTTCATGTAAGGGTATTAATAGTTAAGTGTACATTTTATAAATTTGCTGATATTTATTTTCGTTTATTTGATCCATGTGAAAGTATATTTCATTTACCAATATAAGAGATTAAATGGCTACATATAGATCTGATTTTTAACATATTTAACAAAATTACACTCAAAAAAACTTTGCTTATTTTATTCTTTTGAGATTAAGTTAGAACAAACAAATTTTAATATTATTGAAGTGGAATAAGTCAGCTTCAGGAATGGATTGAAGTAAAATTTACTGAGTATTATGAATAACTAAGAGATACTACTTTCTGTAAAATTGTTTAGCTTGACATTCGAATCTTCTATAAATATGCTTTAAAATAAAACAACAATTTTGTATGAAACTGAGAATACTCCGGAAAAGCCTATATGAACCTGTTTTAGATTTAGGGTGATTATTATTATATTAAATCATTCAACAGCTTGATTTTTTTTTAAATTGCGTGGGTATTTCTCTGTATTGTCTCGAATACTGTCACATCTATGATATATATATATATCTATATACTCTACTTACTACTATATTATTGCTATATATATATATATTTATAATATATTATCATATATTTTATTGAAAAATTATAGAAATAGTTTATAGTCTGTGTTTTAATTTGTTTGCTTAATATTCTTTTGAGCTGAATTTAGATTTACTAAAGCAAAAATATGCGATTGGAGTTATTTTTGCAACATATGGTTTTCTTATGGATGGCAATTTGCATTTTATGAATGAGAAATTAAGAGAAAATAAAATATTTTTCAGGCTGACATTGGATTGAGTACATATCATCTTTTGAATGGAATATTTAATAAAATGAAGATTATCTGATTCTTTTGATTTTATCATAAGTAGTTGATAACTCTAAAATAAATTTCAACAATGAGTAAAATTTTCTTTCAAATTTTATATAACTTTTATTGTTTGACAATACTTTGAACTTTATTCATAAAAACATGTATTGTTTAGCAATATACACTATCATTCAGGGATTATGAAATACAGTCGAAAGAGGCTGTACATTTAAATGAAAAACAACTGTTGAACAACACGATTTGTATGAAACATTGTGGTGGTTATAAAATAGATTAAAATTTCAGCACTTTAAAATGAAAATAGAAACTAGACTTCTTTTCCAAGAACGTTTCATTTTCAAACATACACATATACAATTATTTCTTTACTTCTGTAACATGCACTTTAAGTTTGCAAAGAAATATTGTAGTTATTAATAGTTGATTCCTAAAACTGATGTGCTTTACAATTTATTATCTGAACTGGTCAATACATTATCTTTTTTAAAAAATTTCTCTTAAAATTAACATTAATAAATCTTTCTCTTCCATTTTCGTTCTTCATATAATATAATTATAATTATTTAGATTTTTATTAATAATTCTACTATATTACGAGATATTGTGATCAAATTGTATGCGTAAATATTTTATTCGTTCATTTTTATATATAGAAATTTGAGTAGCAAGTTTGTGCTACTAAATGTGAAGTGAATATATTGAAAAGGTAAAAGTACCTGTAAGTTATATATTTTCTGTTGGACAGGAAAAATGAATTATGTATATAATACATAATCAATCATTCACTCAATCTAATAATCTTAAAGTACTTACATGTATTTCTAGAGTTTTCAATTTCCTACCATAATTGTCTCATGGTTACATTTGTATTTATATTCATATGGTAATTAAAGAATGTTCAAATAATCCTAAAATAGTTCCTTAATTTTCATGTGACTTTTAAGAAGTATTTTTGATATTAAATATTTTGCAGGAAAAATATCTATATAATGTTAACGGGACTTCCTAAAATGCTTTTCTATGAATAATATCTTTAAATTTTTGTTTAAGTCATTCATGATAAATAATTCTATTCTAGATAAATTCATTATAAGGTAAATTCTTGTTCTTTTAACTTATTGGTACTTATATAATTAATTAAGTTAACGTTTAAAAGCATTTAATTTTGGCTTTTCTAAACATACTTTTCAGTTGAACTCATGGTTGGAATTTGAATGAATAAAACAAAGAACACAGGAATACTGCTAAAATTATTATCTCATTCATTTATGCTGGCATTAAAACAGAGATACACAAAGGTCTTTTTTATGGTCTTAAATAATATTCATAAGCAAAATTAATGTGTTACACAAAACTTCCTGAATAAAGAAGGTTAAGTAAGAACACAGCATACTTTAAAATAAATTTTAAAAATTATTGCAGTTATGATGCTCTAAAGGCATTTATTTCCATATAGAAAGAAACTAAGCAAGAAACTTGTAAGGTGACAAAAATTTCAATATCCATAGGTATGAAATATAAGGAAAGTAATATTTTTCTAAATAACTAAAATAATTTGATCTAATGAAAAGTAAATTATAGTGATATAGTGTTGATATAATAGATTATTGAAAAATATAAGAATACTAAACAAAAATTAATATTTTCCATTTGAAAATAATAATTTTTTCAGGAACTAGATTGTTTTTGATTCTGAAATTATAAAATTTGTCAATATTTTAATACGAATTAGAATGTATATTAAAATTATTTCAATAACTGTTCAAAAAAAATTTGGAATCACATAATATCGTTCTATAGTATGGCAGCTAAAAAAAGAGATTAAAAATACATATGAGCTCGTTAACATTGATAATCTAATCTAAACCACATTTATTCATTTGCATTATAAAGGCTTAGGTACTATATGCGTTTGATACGTTCGGTTTGAAATAATTCTACGCTTGGCATGTAACACATTCTTCGCTTCCATCCCACTGGCGGGAGAACCTCAGTTTGTTTACTTTTTTATGGTGAACTAGTGGCATGTGAGTGTATGGGTCTTCTTGCCAACTCTTTATGATGTTGGGTAATTCATATATCATGAGTTACCATTTATTATCATTGTGCATAGATGCACCAGCAGCTGTTACATTGCTGAAACAAAATTTACTGTAGCGTTGATCAAATATGTTGTACGACTCAGTGAATCAGCAATACGTCACTTGAAGTAAAAGACGATTTTACAGATAAGAGGAGATTGCTGATTCAACTGGCTTATACATTTATAGTCAATATTTTGCTTTATGTAAAAGATACTTCATAACTTATTTATCTTTTGGAACTTGAGTTTAATATATTAGTATAATCAAAATAAATGAAATATGGTACAGTTCTTAACATTCATCATTACATCTGAAGCATCTACCGGTACTATAATAATCCAGTACTCTTAAGTATTTTGTTGCAAAGAAAATTTATTTCAGTTAGGGTAAATAGTTGCATATACCAGAATATCTTAAAATACATCTGTTCTAATCTGTATTTTGTTTTTTATTTTTAGTGAATAATATTTCTAATGAATGAGAAAAAATTTAGAATATGTATTACCATTTTATGTGAAAAAAATATTACTTTCTTTACAATTATGTATTTATTCAGTTTTTTGAAAAAAATTGGAATTATATTGCAAAAACACTCTATCTGTCAAAAGGTAGCAAATATATTATTTATATTTTTACTACTATGAGAAATTTATAAACATCATAAACGGTTATACATTACTGGAAACTTACATATTCAAAATGTACGAAAAAAACAAAACATATCAATATTTTAAAAGATTTGAGGATTTCTGAAATACTACCATTTCGTCAAACAAGATTTTAAATCTCTATCATAGGCAATTGCTGGCTGTACTACCTTAAGTTTCAACATTAAAAAAACTTTTATATAGAGTCTACTACAAACTTTCCATCTTTTCAGTGTCATCATTTGCGACTTTCTTTATCTTTGTCTTTTAACCATTATAAATCTGATAAATTGAAAACTCTAAATCAATAATCTGTTATCAAACTGTACCCCGAGTGAGTCGTCCTATTTATTAAGCATTTATGTAGATTGAATTTATAAGATCTGTCAGAGAATTGTTTCGGTATTGAAATGAATTGGAACAGGGCGATCAATTTTCTCGACTGTGTTTGATTGATTTTACGCGGTTGAAATACTCGAAAGTTTAGAAAGTTAGCATTTTTGAACTGTAGAGCCTTCAATAATATTCCAGAAGTAATTCAATTCAAGATGTACGTCACCAAAATTAACATTATTCCACTTCCGATGGTGCAGTCGCCGCTGATATGTACTATATATATAGCCTTATAGCATATATATGTATATATAAGATAAACACCTAGATCAAGAAAAACTCATTGTATACAACAATTTGTTTTTTGTTTTTCCAACCAAATATATGATGTGTGGAATAATTTATTATTTCATTTTTACTATTCTTTAACAAATAAGGTTTGATTTTTACAAAATAATAATTAATTTGTGATCTGAACTAACTGATGTGAAACCATAACACACCCCATACATTGCCAAGGTATTCAATATTATTTTAAAACCTTCAAGGTCATGACGTTAAAATTCCACTTCTGTTAGTAAAACACTTATTTGACAAGTTAGGTTTTTTGTTATGAAGAAGAATATAAATCTAATCAAATAAATCGTTAAATTCATGACAATTTCTCTTAAATAAGCCTTATTTGTATTTGTTTCTTTTTTTGTGTATTTTAAAAAATTTCTTAGTAGAAACCATGAACAAATAAAATTAACATGTAAAAATTTTAGTAAAATAGTTCTTATCAATCATGTCTGAATGCTTTGTCATTTATAATTTAATAAATAAAAGCAGTTGAAAGGTGTAAAGTAATGTACATACTAAATACATTATAATATTTTGTATGGTTATTGATTGTACACAAGACAAAAGACTGCTTATGAGCGATATGCGTTTTTACTGTACAGGAAAATTTTAAATTAAGAAATACGAAAAATGTCATTAATGTATGTGCAAAGATCTTTTTTATCATTAAAAATTTGAAAGTTTTTAGTTATCTTATTCTTCTAAATATTCAAGCAAAATATTTCATTGCCCCAAAATAATTTTTAAACATGCATGTAATCATCTTTAATCGAACAAAAATCGAAACTATCTGTATAAATTTTCCGAACCCGATGAACAATTTATAATACAAAACCTTTCTTTTTCCTTATATTGAACAATTGTCTTTTCCCTTTTCTATTTTTTATATAACTATATGTTCATTAAATGTATGTTTAAAATAATTATGATGTTTATTCTATTTTGTTTTCACAGAAATCCTTTTAATTATTTTTTGACTAGATATAAGGATTTTAAAATATATACTTCAAAATTTATTCTGGTCTTAATCTTATTCACAAAGTTTTTATGTCTCCAAGCATTTTGATCTGATACAGTTTCACGATCAATTCTGACATCAAAACATGGTAAGGATTTTAAATTTTCATAGAGGGCAACAACATCAAAAAAAAATCTTAAAATTAGCCACCCTGGGAAAAAAAAGTTCAAACTGACACTGTTACTCAAAACATTTTTAAGAGAAGTCACCATTTAAATTCAATCTTTCCCCAATTGCTGTTAAGAAACTCATATTAGCTACACTTTTCTGAGGCTTTTTAGATTTAATATCGGTTAAAATGATGTGACAATTCCTTCCATTCACAGCAACCATTCCTGACAGGTGTGAACTTCATAATAATTTTATTCTTTCGTTTTCTCACTGGAAATTTTTAAGGCATCTTTCATCTTCTTTCACTGTAAGCTTATCATTTTAAGATTATTTTAAAAAAGCTACAATTTGCCTTCAATATTTATCTTTAGAGATTCTTGAACATTTTTTGTGTGTAGGCGATAAGTATACGTAATCTGATTAACTTGTTTGGTCTCTTAATTACAGCCAGTTCAATTGCGAAATAAAGTTACTATAAAAATATACAGTTTTTTAGAAGAAAAAAAAAATTTGTCCTAAGATTTCATAAAGTTTATATTTTGCCTGAATGTTTCCATTTTCTAAGAAATATCGATATTCTACATACACAAATCTTTGGATTATATAAATATACACTTTTTTTAAGATGCTAAATAGAAAAATATCATTTTACCCATAAATTTTACGCATAGAATATTATAGAACGTTGTAAAGATATTTTTGTTGAATATTTGGCTAGAATTTTAAAGTATCAAATAAAGTCAGTAGTCTCAAAAATTACAAAAAATACGAAAGTACATATCTTTTTTTGTTTTCTTTTGCTTTGAATTAATGTCGTCTTAAAGTGTCTACTGCACCAAAGATTTACTGAAGAAAAGAATTAACATTTATTGTGTCACAATCAACCTTGCTTAACTTGGCTTTATCGAAGTTGAACGTCTTTCTTAAATCTTACTCACCACATCGCTTGTTTATTTTAAATTCATGGGTAGCATATTTCCCCATTCAAATTATTTGAAGAATGTTTTCGAACTGTTGCTCAACACATTTCACTGAGAATAAACTTTTAGAAGTAAAATATTCAGCTCAAATTTTACAGGTTCATTCTTTTCATTGCTACTTGAGCGTGATTTCGAAGAAAGGTTTCAATTAATGACAAAAGCAAAGACTCTGTTGGCGCTCGATATCTCTTTCCAATACTTAATTAATTACATGTCTATTTTATAAGGATTCTATATGTACCATTTCTAAGCTATTAAATATGAATAAAGTCTCTCTCTCTCTCTTAGCCTTTATATATATATATATATACTCATTCAAGAGGTAGCTAAGAAAGTACTTTATTTGAAGATAGATTTCATCATTTCGGTAAGTGGCATAAGTATCGTGGATGCGTCTGTTAGAGTGGAGAAGACAACCAAGTGACTTTGATTCACAGAGATTGGTTACGTTGTTCGGCTGTCTGCCAAACCAAAATTTGATTGCCAACGTTTATTTTGCTTCAGCTGTTACGGTGTGAGGATTCATCTTTATACATCAGAGACCAACAGAATCTGAAACAGTGGTTGCTGTTAAACCTGCTCCCAAAGAAAGAGGAGAGCTTTTCTCATCCCGGCCCGAAAGATTTCGACAAAATAATTTTTTGAGATATAGTGTCTTGATGCAACCTTATATATATATACTTTTTTCTCTCTCTCTCTGATACAGATATATACATATATATATATATATATGTCTTGATACAATATATATATATATATATATATATATATATATATATATATATATATTTGATCACAATATATATATATATATAGGGTGTATGTCATTGATCTATATAGGAATAGAAATCTATATTTGCATTTTGAATAATTTGCCTTTAGAATTTTCCATTTTGAAAATGCCACTGAGATCATGAAAATAAAGGCATAATGGTGTTAAGAAACCGATATGTCTAAAGATGTTTTTTACAAAATGGAAAACTATTTAAAAAATATTGTAATTCTAAAAGTACAGTAAAGAATTAAAATTATTTGTAAAAATTATCAAAAAATATATCTTTACCAAATTTGAATTATAAATAAAGAATTCAATTATTAGTATTATTTTATTAATTCATATCAAAATTTATTACAGGAGGAAATATTTACATAAATTTTACGGTTATATTGTTCATACATACTAAAATCATTTCTAACTTGCATTACACTATCTATACTAACAGAAACAAAAAATAAAGCAGAAATAAATTGCTGCCGATCAGTAGTCTTTTTCTTCATTTCCTTTGGAACAACAAGATAAAGAACTCGATTAAATTTCAAAATATTTGGGATTCAGCCATCAGCATCAATCTTGCATTCCACCATTTTTCTATGCCGGACAATGTTTTTCCTAATTTGCAGTAAAAGAAATGTATGATTCTAGTTAATGGTCTTCATAGAAGTGCGGTCGTGTTCGCATGTGTACGATTCTGTGAAAAGTTCTGATAATTAGCATTGTCTTTAAACTAGCAGTTTTCTTTATACATATTTTTAAAAAAAAAATTCAGAAGTAATTTAATGACGCTGTACCTTTTTTAATGAATAACTAAAAGAATAGAAATCCATTATATCAAAACTAATTCTCAAAAATAAAATTCTGATTATTCATAGACAAACTGATTGTATATATTATTTTAAAAATTTATTTTATTAATTTCATTTGTTTCAGTATCTTATAAACTTTTCTCATTTGTCTTCTTTCTTATTTAACTTCTTGAGAATAAGACTGAGGATATTCATTTTAAAGTTAATTATTTAACACCCTTTGTATGAAGCAATTATCTTTTGTAAGCTCAACTGAAATATGCATGCTTCTTCTATTAAAATAATAATTTTATTGCATCTTTTGTAATTTATTTATAATTATCATAAAATCTTAAGGGATGATTAAGTTTATTAGAACAGTAAAATAATGTTAAATCTTGAAAAAGTATTGACAAAACAAGTTTTTCAAAGTATTTAATCACGAATAATGAAAGCACTTTCATTGTCAGTTTATCACCTAAAACAACATTTGTCATAAAATTATTTTTTTTTTAAAGTTAAAAACTTTAGTGAAATTTTCAGCTAATAAAAACGATTACGTACGATGATAAATTTCTTTCCAGAATTTTATCAATTGGTACTTCAGGAATTCATACCTAAAAAAAATAATAAATAAAATAAAAGAAATAAAAACAATCACAAAAAAACTCAAAAGCAACAGAACAAATATATAAATTTGCCTTTTTTTTTTTTTTTTTTTTTGACACTTCCAAAACCTTCTACGATGAGTAGAAAATAAAACTGTGATAGAAAGTGAACTTCTTAGAAAGATCTTCCTGTCACACCGCTGCCAAATACTGTTCTCAAAAATATGACTTATTTATAACGTCAAAAACGACTACAAATTCTATATAGACATTTTTTCTCTTTTTCTTCTTCTTTGCTTCATACAAGAAAGAAAAATTCAAAAGCTGTATAAAACACTTCAAATATGTTCTAACGTGAAAATGTATGTGGCCTCAAAGAAAAGAAAGTTAAAAAAAAATCATAAATAAGCTGAGCATCTGATTCAGAATGCAAGGCTTGTCCTTCGATCTTGTCCCATGGATCACCCGGATCTGAGGAAACTTGTTCCTTCTTTCGACCAGAATCTTCAGTTAGAATTGCACGGTACCACGGCTCCCAAAGATCGAATGTCATCATTCGGCATTGACGAAGAGGTAGGAAGCAAGAATATCGGAAAAGACATGCATTTGAAAATATGAAAGACAAAGAAATATTTCGTGCATACTTACACTGCTGCCTCGTGTATTTCTGATCAACATGGGAGGAATTTTCTCAAATTGCTTTCTTAATACTCCAAAGAGATTTGAAAACACACGATACAGTATACGATAATGTTTCGGAATGCCCTATGATATACTCGTATTTTGCGTTTCAGAAATATTTATGAATGATTCCATATCGTTTTTATATTTTTTGAAAAGTGAGATTATGCTGTCATGAATCTATAAAGCATACTTTCAGAATATTTTACAAATAACGGCTCAAAATATTGTGTAGTAGATAACAATATTTTTAAATTAGAATAATTAAAGTTTTTAAATTGTTTATACAGAAAGAGAAATTTAAACAATTGGAAAATATCAATTTCATTGATAATTAACAGTAAAAGTATTGATTTTCAAGCATTTTTTTCAATTTTAGCTTTGGATATTGGTGTTTACACAATACACACATGCACTCACCATCTCCTTTTCCCATTTTTTTATTTTATTATAGCATTACCGTTGGTAGTTAAATAGCAATTTTATGCAAGAGTTCCATCTTGAACACATAGCAAAGACTTAATTCTTTACCAGTTTAAAATTTTGAGCTACGCGTTTTTTACTCACTGGCTGTTGCCAATTTGCTGGCCTTGGTAGGTGAATTGTAGAAAATGCCGGCATTGTAAGCTAGCATTGCTGAGTAAGCTGACTGCCATTAAACAAAATAAAAGCAGGCTATCCGGTATTGGTGACATTTCTACGATAATTGCTGGTAGTAAAATTTGGCCGATATATTGGCTCCGACCTTCTGAAACCAAATATGTACTTGTAGGCAAATTTACTTTGGCAAAATATAACACAACAATGTTTCAGCCAGCGCATAAAATTGCTGAGAAACAAAAGCCATCGCCTTTTTTTTTGTGAAATATACCTAATTTTTAAAGTAGCTAGCAATTGTATAATTTCTTTATGCCTTATTCAAACATCGCTCTGTAGCGGCTAAAAGCAGAAGCGTTTCCGCTACCGCCTGGTAGCGGTAGTATTGCGCCGCTTCGCCATACGCTTTACTAAAGTATACCGCTTTTACCAACACCTACGCCGCCGTATGCCTTTTGCAAAAGCAACACATTTGCCATGCCCTGGCCTGCCGTAAACAACATATACAGCCTTTTACGGCCAGCCTTTAAAACCGCTTTAGCAAAGCCGTAGCCATACCGGCTGGTTAGCTTTATTTTAGCTGAAACCGGCTGCCTGCACACAAACATTTATTACAGCCGCCTTCACCGCCATGGTATAACATTTTACCTTCAATAAAATGCCACAGCTGCTGCTGGCTACTGCTGCCGAGGCTACCAATCAAAACGCGCAGCACTTTAGCGTAGTAAATTTAGAAGGAAAATGTAATTTTATCATGCTCTAAAATTATTTTTCTCCTTTATTATATAAACTGAAAGAACTTCAAGTAATAAAAATAATTGTTGGATAATATACTCACATAATAAATTCTAGTTCTTATTCAATTTTAAGCAGTAGTATTATTCAAATATATTTCTTTTTACATTTACTCCAGGTAATGATTTCTTATTCCTCATTTAATATTGCTATTTCAAAAACTCAGAGAAATTAAAGAATAGGAAACAAAATTCAAGAGCAAAAAATTCATTTTCTGTTTGTATAAAGTTCCTTCTCACCTAATGCAAATATATTACTTGGAGACAGAATAAAATCTGAGCAGAATTTTTTAATGTTGATGTATGTAATTTAATGGTAACACAAAAATTTATCTTCTTTTAAGCAATAAAAGTAAAAGAATAATAAAATATGTACCTTATTTGAAATGCATATTAATGTCTGAAGAAAATAGTACCTTAGCTTTGGTTATACAATTGATTTCCAGCAGATCGTAAATTATTTTACTTATTCTTTAGATACAAAATAAGTTCTTCATATCTATAGCAAATAAACAAATGGCTTCCATTATTTAAAATTCTGAAGTGCTGTTTTCCGTATCTACTTCACTCTGTAATATATATATATATATAAAAGATAGTATGAATTATGTATTCATGTTTCTCTTATGATTACGTAATCAGATTTAAGAACTGCTTGAATTAGAAAAGATCTTTATATATATATATGGATTATTTATCATTCCATTAAAGAATTATTTTCCCAAGTAAAAATATTTCAATGCATTAACTAATGCTAGTAAAAGTTTCACATCTGCAAATTTATTTTACATTTACCAGTTATAAGTGCAAATGATGAAATAATATTAAATTTAACTAAATAATTATAATGAAACCATAAATCATAACGTTTATCATATATAATTTTAATTACATTGTTCTGTGTGACAAATGTTTAGTCAAAATATAAAACCAGAAATTAATGCCCTGAAATAAATATGAAGCTCTTAATTTTTCATAACATAAGAAACTTACAAACCAATATAAATCAGTCCCATTTTTCATAAAAATAAAGTGTTCGAAAGAATAATTAAAAATACTATACCATCACTGTTTTTATATACACTCTATAGCAAAATAACTGTGCACTCAGAAGAAATAATGAAATTTTGTAATGAAATTTCGTATGCATAGACATTTGGACTGCACATGCAAATGATTACAATTTGGTGTCCAATGAATGAATACCGAGAGCTACAGCGCAACGGAACTCCGCACTCAGCAGGTATAAATGAGAAGCGATTCTCAATCTGACAGCAAATTTTCTGTTGCATTGCGGTTCAGGATACCTTTCAACGACTGAAAAAATGCCTCGCCGTAGGGCTCGAGCTAATTACGAGCAACTGTCAGAGTTTGAATGAGGTAGTATCATTGGGTAGAAAGAGGCAGTTTGGGTAAATCGCGGGAACACTCGTCATATGGGTCGAAGTGATGCGGTGATTAGAAGAAGCTGTCAAGAATGGGTGGACAGTGGCAGATTTCAGCGTCATAATGACTTCGGACAACCTAGAGCCACAGCAGATAGGGAGGATAGAGTAATTTCTAGATCAGTTGTCACAACGCCTGATTCAATGTTATCAACGATCAGACGTACAACCCGCACAAAAGGTCCACCATAACCATTTACAGACGGCTGAGAGAACGAAATCCACGCTCGTACCGACCACTACTCCACCTGCCACTCATGTCTGCTCACTGTCGAGCCAAATTACAGTGGTGTTTGGCTCGATCAGGTTGAAATGATACTGACTGGGGACGTATAGTGTTTAGCGACGAATACCGCTTCCAACCGTTTCCTGACGATCATCGAAGACGCGTCTTGAGAAGCCTAGTTCAGCGTGTCAAGCTTGCTTTCACTATTGCACGTCACTCAGGCCCTCAACCAGATGTTATGGTCGAGGTGCCATTTCTCTAAACAGCTGGACCTATTTGGTCATTATTAGAGGTACACTTACAGCACAGCGGTAAGTCGATGACATTCTGAGACCTGTTTTGAAACCGTTCCTTTTGCAGTGATCTGGCCTTAATTTTCAGCCAGATAATGCGAGACCACATTAGGTACATGTTGCTGTGAACTGTCTTACAGCTTGTCAAACACTTCATTAGCCAGCCAGATCTCTCTCCAATTGTGCATGTCTGGGATATGATGGGAAGGCAACTGCATCTACCGGGGAATGTTGATGACCTAGTCCGACAATTAGAGCAAATTTGGCAAAAAATTTCTGCCTCCTTCTTGGTGTATCGCGTGTGTCTAATGATCATGATCTCGGATTAAATGTCGGCTTGGTCGGCACACATTAAATTTATTGAAGTTCTTTATTGAAGTAACTTAGATATTTAGATAGAAAAGTGCGTGATCAGCTATAGTCTTCGTCACTTGGTTGAAGTTCGAAATTGCAAAGTCCGTCACAAATAGCCCTTGTGTTGTTTCCAAGTGCAATTTTTTTAAATAAAGTATAACATTTGCTTTTTCAACAATAAAATGTTTTAACATGAAATTCTTGAAATCAATAATATTACAACAATAATGTTATATAAACATAATCCATGCAATATATGATAATATAAAAATAATAAATCTATAGTAAAATAATGAACTGCAAGAAATTTTTGCAACTTTTACAAACTGAAATATGCATCAAAATATTCATAAAACATAAAATTTTCAAAAGAGCAAACAATAAAAATCAGAAACAATGACCAATAATCAGATAAATAATATTGATATTCTTAACAAATCCTTTAATAATATAAATAAAACCAAGTAAAACTTTGAAAGACAAAGTTTTCACTTACATTACCCCTCAGAAAGAGAGCCTTCTACATGATTCGAAATTTATATAGTCCCCAATTCACAATCAGATATCGTGTAAGAGGAAGTAATAATTAGGCATACAATGACACCCTATTACATCAAGGGTTACCGTTACCTGAATTTTGTTGTAGAATAAAGCAACATTATAGGGTCATTACGCGACTATTTGCCGTCACGTATGTCCGGCGGAGATTCCATTTATCCTTATTAATAGCCTCAGTTTACTCCGGCGTTAATAATAATCATTGAAAGTCTAAACCTTACCTGAGGCCTCTGGCAAAGGTTCACGGTGAATCAAATGAGCAGGTGAGGGAAACGTAATTTGAATTCCTAATAAGTGAAATGGAGATGTCGGCCATTTTTAGGTTGTGAATAGCATCCTTTATATTGTATAATAAATGTTTTGAAAAGCTATATATTACATTAGGAACAAAATAACACTGCAAATTTGTTTTAAGAAAAGAACAAAAATAAAATTAATTTCTTCAAATAAAAATATTTAATTTTTATTCCTACTTTATTTATCGTATATATATATATATATATATATACATATGTACAGATTGTTTCATACTTCGTTTGTTATACATTTACAAAGTATTCCATTCCAGATTAAATTTTAAGAAATAACTTCCAATGAGATACGTTTTTTATCTTTAAAATATCATTATCATACAATTTATTGCACATGGCTTATAATTAAATGAATTTTGCATAGGCATTAAGGAAAATATCAATCTTAAAATATGTTGTAGTTTAAGTTTCAATTTCGAACCAATGACGAAGATATGCTTAAGCAAATGTATTTTAAACTCTTTGAAACATAGTATTTTATGATACATTTTATGAAAGACACTTCAATTTCTTATCGAGAGAATAACATGAGTAATAATTTAAGTATGATTTTGTAATAACAAATGACTATAAATTGGTGAATATTTATTTTCACTTAACAATCTGCTAATAAATTGGATCCTTTGAAATTTGGCAAAATTATTATGTGTTGTGCATAAGATTATGAGTCCCAATTTAGATTCAACCAAAAGCACTAGTGTAGACTTCTAAGAAGAGAAGCATGTTAATTAACATAGGCTTTTAAAGTAACTTTAAAGTTGCGGTGAAATTTTAAGTCAGTTGAATACGCGTCGATGATGAATTGATAATGCGTTGATATTCTTAATAGTCACATAATGTTGAGAAAAAAAAAATATTTCGATTTAATATTCTTGTTCGAAGTAATCAAATGAGTACCTAGCTATTGTTTAAAAATTCTGCGTATATATTAGCATTTATAATAAATAAATATTTCCGCAAGTAAAAGACATGCCAAATGCTATTTGTAAATTTTGTTTGGAAAATTTCATTGAAAAATATTATTATTTTTCAAAAACTTCTTCAATTGGATGTATAAATACATCCAAGTGAAGAAGTTTATAAAAAATAATAATATTTATGCTATACTCAATATTCTATATAGCTAATAATATTGGTAATAATATAGGTAATAATATTTATACTATACTCTATATTCTCTATACTCTATATAGGTATTTATACTATACTCTTGGAGGTATTTATACAATATAAATTCCTCCGAAAGTAAAGTGAATTTTTTTTATTTTCCCTTATAAACCAAAAATTGCACTATAACACTGTCAGTTTAAGGAATTATTTTTTAAAAATATTTAAATTTTAGCTACTTAATTTTTTTTCTCTCAAAAATATTTCAAATTAATAAGCTAATGTATATATGAAAATTATGTTTTAAATTTTTATTCATTCATAAGTGTATTTCGTTGTAATGAACATTCAGGAAATTATGTAGCAAAATTTATTGTAATATATTATTACGATTTATGTTCATGAAATCAAAATATTAGTTGTAATTTTATTGGGCACGAATTAAACTTTTTTTCTCCTATTTCTTGAAACCTGGATATTTATACTTGTAAAGGGAAACGTTGAAGTAAAATATGTATTTCTTTAAAGAAATTTCTAAGACTTTAACTAATTGAAGAATATATATTGCTAAATTGATGGAACCTAGTCAAAATCATGTCATTCAAAATAAGGGGAGTATTATTGATTGACATACTAATAATAGAAAACATATCCATAGGAATAATGATGTGATAAAAATAAGAAATTTTTAAACAAAATAACAATAATAATATTACAAATTTATTTCAAAAAGGAGCAAAAATAGAAAAAATATTAAATTAAATAAAAATTATAAAATAACTTTAGACAATATGATTTAAAGATAGTAAAGAAATGCAAATTCAAAAATTATTGGAATGCAGTTGCGTAGTGTTTAAGCTATTTGAAATCTGAATATAAACGCAAATATTACAAGAATTATAACTTTTAAAAAAAAATAAACATGAAAAAAATAATAAAAATAGAAAAGTTTCAGTTAAAAATAATAATAGTAAAAATAAAAGTAATAATAAAAAATAAAAATAGATTATTTATAATCTATATATATGTTCTTCATTAACTAATACTTTATATGTTATTATATGTGATTATAATAAATTGAGTTGAATTTTTATAGTACACTTCCAAAAAATATCTTGTGAAATAAATAGTAAAGATATTAATTTTTGTTTTGGGTGTTAATTAGTTTTTGTTTCGATAAGTTTTTAACAGCTGAAATAAAAAATATTTAAAGTACCAAAATGCTATTTTGTAATAAACATATTTATAAAATCAACGCCTCAATCAATATCGTATGCTAACAATATTATTATAAAAAAAATTAATTTAAAGTTATATTTCAAACGATACTGACACAATTGATGGTAAATGTTAAGTTATATGATTTGCATATTCCGTGAATTCCTAAATCATAAGTTAAGGATTAAAATATGAAAATATTATGATTAAATTGTTATCAAAATTTTTCTTATTGATTATTAAATTTCTTACTTATCTTCTGCAATATTTTTTTTCGTATAATGAATAAAATATAAACTTATAATGAATTTATTCTATTCATATATCCAAGAATGTACCTCATTCTTTTTACAAAAAAATGTAAGAGGTATTCTGGTGAATTCTATTTTGAAGTTAAAAAGTGTAATTATTTTTAAAGACAACGGCTCTTGGCACATGATAGACAGCATGGAACTTTAATATTATTTTTTATTTTTCTTCTTCTATCTGCTTAACTGCCAAATTATCTTATAAATGTCTAAAAAAGTAATAATATATATATTATTTTAAATAATTAATATTAAATTATTGGAATATTATTTGTTAAATTTAAGGAATGTAATATATAGACGTTTTTATGGCTAAGTTTTTTAGCCCAGATTCACGTTATTGCGCAATATAAATAAATTTTCAATTATATACTTTCGAATTAAATAATATGATACTAGAATATAGTTTGTTTCAATGTACTCTTAAAATATATTTTACACTGTACACTTATAATATATATATATATATATATATATATATATATATATATAAATACATAGAAATCCATTGGTTAACTTCTTTCCTTTTTCCATCGGTTAAATTTTTGATTTGTTGTTGTATTTCTCCTTAATTTTTAGTTTCGTACCATTTAGTTTTGATGTAATTCACTGTAGTGTGATGGGTGGATCCATAATGCCAATTTAACCATCTTTATTCCATTTGAAAATATGGATCTGTATTAATTAAATCTTTTCCCTTTTTTGTTCTTTGTTGCTGCTTTTTTCTTCATTTGATGTGATTGACATTGACTTGATTCTTAAATAATATAAAAAAGATAATTTTGAGATTTTGGCTTTATTAAATTAACAGCAAGCATCGTTCTACTACGAGTCCATATTATACTGCAGAAGAAAATTCAATAAAAGTAAAATTAACATTGAGAAATTATATGTATATTTGTTATTACAAAATCTAATCCTAGTTACGTGAATTATGTGTGTTTTAATATAAATTTAGGTCATGAAATTGTTACATTTGTTATATTCTTTTTCCGAATATAAAATAGAGTTTTGTAGCGAATTTAAGTTACTATAATATGTCGAAACACGCATCTGGAATTTGGTATTCAAGTATTAAAAATGTTCCCAGAAAATTTATAATAGTGTACGTGATATTGCACTAGGATTAGTTATACTTGTTGTAATGCAATCGAATTGTTAACGAAATAGTAAAGAAATTTTACAAAATAGGATCACGAAGATGAATTTGGTTTTAAGCATGCCAATGAAGAGTTAAAATTTAGAAAGTTGAAAAACAATGAATGTTTCCCATGGAGTAAAAAATGTTTAAAATATTGCTTTGTTAATATTTTAACATATATTTCGAGTGATAAATATTTCTATTTTTTTAAACATTGAACTAGATGTTATTTCAGGCGTAAAATTTTTCAGCTTCTTTCAGTTAACGAAATGATAAAGATAAATAATGCATTATTTCTATAAACCTTGACTTAACACATTGATTGAATATTGTATTAATAAAGATGAGATTAACAACGTTGTGTTGAAGTGATGTCTATTTCTTCATATATATATATATATATATATATATATAAATACATTAGTGAAAAAATATTTACTATTTTATCATAGGCACTAGTCAGAATTGAAAAAAATTGTGATAATATTCCACATAAAAGTCATAGAAATATTTTCTTAACTGAAAGTTATTTATAATATATTTGGGATGTCTTTCGATTTTAATAGAAAGTTTTGATGAATTGTAATTATTATAAATCCTAAGGTAATGAATATATCTAAGTAAAGAATATAAATAACAAGTAGTCTGAATATGGAAATTAAAGAAAAGGAACAGATGACATTTTCTATAGGTTCAGCTTTGTTACTCAAGCGTACTTTTTTTCGGTGCTCCTTTCTTTGAAATCCCATCATATGGAACAAAAAAAGTGGGGGAAAAAAACTAATATAATTATGCACAATTGTTTCTTAAGTCATCACATGTTTTATATAAGGTATGTTTTTTTTTTTTTTTTTTTTTTTTTTTTTTTTATAATTTCACTTGAAAGGAGAAATTTGTCAACCTCCACTCATTATTCATTTTTAGACCTTACTCAAACAAGTCACTACATAAATAAATATGAAATTACTCAAAGGCTGTTTATCTCAAGGAAAACCTACAATATTTTGAAAGATATCTTCACTTTACCATTATGAGAGGAGTTCAATATTAAGGACAATATTTATCCTCGGCAAGTTGGGGAAAGGAATAAAGACTCCCAGAGGAATCATCAACACTGAAGGTTGTTTATTTTAGGAAGAGGTTTGTTCCACCCTCTTTTTGCGGGGTGCATTTCTTTCTTTGACCCCAAGGAGAAGGTGCTAGTGAATGCTGATGGTCCCTGTCTTATTCTAGGCGTTCGACGTGATGAGAATGTAACCAGACAGTTTAAGTGGTCAACACATTCTATTACTTTTATCGAAGGGATATTTGTGTTCTTCTCATTTTGTATCCTGTTACAACACGACAAAGAATATGTTGCCTAAAAGAATTCCTTTGTGTTTGACGAGTGCTCAAAAGCCTAGTTTCTCCAGGGTCTTTTTAAACACGGTTCTCAATGAAGGCTCTTTGGGGACCTGAGAATAAAGGAAAACATCTGGATGTGTTAGAAATAGTACTTTAGAGAAATACTAATTTCCAAATTTTTTGTTCGAAATTTGTTAAATAGAAAGTAGATAAGAGGAGTTTTCTTCTACTAATTTAAAACATGTCTTAATTTAATAAATATTTCGTGAAATAAGATCTTATAAATAATTATTTTTGTAGGATTTTATAATTAATAGTCATTAATAAAATTTTCTTTTATAATTAGCAAATGGAGTGAACGGGATATTCTTTTTATGTTAAGGGTAGTACATAAAGTTAAGTGTACATTTTATAAATTTGCTGATATTTATTTTTTTCGTTTTATTTGATCCATGTGAAAGTATATTTCATTTACCAAATATAAGAGAGAGATTAAATGGCATGCATAATTAGATCTGATTTTTAACATATTTTACAACAAAATTACACTCAAAAAAACTTTGCATTATTTTATTCTTTTTGAATTAAGTTAGAACAAAACAAACTAGAATTTAATATTATTGAAGTGGAATTAAGTCCTTCAGGAATGAATTGAAGTAAAATTTATGAGTATTATGAATAACTAAGAGATACTACTTTCGTAAAATTGTTTGGCTTGACATTCGAATCTTCTATAAACTATGCTTTAAAATAAAAACAGCAATTTTGTATTGAAACTGAGATACTCCGGAAAAGCCTATCGTACCTGTTTTTAGATTTGAGGGTATTCTAGTATTATATTAAATCATTCCAGCAACTTATTGTATTTTTAATGCGTGGTGTTATTTCATCTACTTATTGTCTCAATTTTATGTCACATATAATGATATATATATATATATATATATATATACATATATAATTTTAATCAAAAATATTTTATTGAAAAAAATTATAGAAATAAGTTTATAATCTGTGTTTTAATTTATTTGAAAACTTAATATTCTTTTTGACTGAATTTTAGATTTATAAGATCAAAATATAAGCGATTGGGTTATTTTTGCAACATATGGTTTTCTTATGGATGGCAATTTTGCATTTATTGAATGAGAAATTAAGAAAATAAAATATTTTTGTCAGGCTGACATTACAGTGATTGAGTACATATGTATCTTTTGAATGGAATATTTAATAAAAAATGAAGTTATCTGATTCTTTTGATTTTATCATAAGAAATGAGTTGATAACTCTAAAAGTAAATTTCTTAGTAAAGTAAATTTTCTTTCAAATTTTATATAACTTTATTGTTTGACAATATATGGCTTTTATTATAAAACATTATTGTTTAGCAATATATACACTATCATTTCAATTTATCATGAAATACAGTCGAAAGAGGCTTGTAAATTTTAAATGAAAAACAACTGTTGAAACAACACTGAATTATTGTATGAAACATTGTGTGTGGTTAATAAAGCCATTAAAATTTCAGCACTTTAAAAATGTAAATAGAAACTACGAGCTATATATTTTCAAAGAACGTTGTTCATTTCAAACATACACATATACAATTATTTCTTTACTTCTGTAACATGCACTTTAAGTTACAGAAATAAATAAATGATTTAGTTATTAATGGTTGATTCTAAAATAGTGCTTTACAATTGTGTATCTGAACTGAATAATTATATCTTTTTAAAATTTCTCTTAAATTAACATTAATAAATCTTTCTCTATCCATTTTTCGATTTCCTTCATTAATATAATTATAAATTATTTAGATTTTTATTAATATTCCTACTATATTACAGATATTGTGATCAAATTGAGCGTAAATATTTTATTCGTTCCAATTTTTTTTATATAAATTATAAATTTGAGTCAAGTTATGTGCTACTAAAATGTGAAAGTGAATATATTATTGGAAAAGGTAAAAGTACCTGTAAGTTATATATTTTCTGTTATTAGGACAGGAAAGAATTGATTATGTACATATAATACATAATAATCATTACTCAATCTAATAATCTTAAAAGTACTTACTGTGTTTCGTTTTTTTAATTTCCTTACCATAATTGTCTCAGTAGTTACTTTTATTATTTATTATTCATATTAATTAAAAAAGATATTTCAAGTAAATCCTAAAATGTCTTCTAATTTTCATGTGACTTTTAAGAAGTATTTATTTGATATTAAATATTTGCAGGAAAAAATATCTATAACCAATGTTCGGGACTTCCTAAAATGCTTTTTCTATGAATAAATATCTTATAAATTTTGTCTTAAGTCATTTCATGATAAATAATTCTATTCTGATAAATTCATTATAAGATGCAAATTCTGTTCATTTTTAACTTATTGTACAATTATATAATTAATTAAGTTAACGTTTAAAGCATTTAATTTTGGCTTTCTAAACATACTTTTCAGTTGAATTCGTGGTGGAATTTGAATGAATAATAAACAAAGGACACAGGAATACTGCTAAATTATTATCTCATTCATTTATTTGGCATTTAAAACCGAGATGGTACAAAGGTCTTTTATGGTCTTAAGTATAATATTCATAAGCAAAATTAGTGTGTATACACAAGAAACTTTCCTGAATAAAAGAAGGTTAGTAAGGAACACAGCATACTTCTAAAATAAAATTTTAAGAAATTATTGCAGTTATGATGCTCTAAAAGGCATTTATTTCCTTAATGAAAAGACTAAACAAGAACATTGTAAGAAGTGACAAAAATTTCAATATCCATAGGTATGAAAATATAAGGAAAGTAATATTTTTCTAAATAACTAAAATAATTTGATCTAATGAAGAAGAAAGTATAAGTGATATAAGTGTTGCATATAATGAATTATTGAAAGAAATATAAGAATACTAAACAAAAATTCATATTTTCCATTTGAAAATATGAATTATTTTTCGGAAAATGCTTAAGATTGTTTTATTCTGAAATTATAAAATTTGTCCAATATTTTAATACGAATTAGAATGTATATTAAAATTATTTCAATAACTGTTCAAAAAATTTGGAATCACATGTGTGTTCTATAGTATGGCTTATTTCATGGGGTAAAATACATATGACTCATTTAACATTGATATGAAATCCTAATCTAAACCACATTTATTCATTTGCATTATAAAGGCTTAGGTACTATATGCGTTTGATACGTTTCGGTTTGAAATAATTCTACACTTGGCATGTAACTACGACTATTGCTCCATCCCACTGGCGGGAGAACCTCAGTTTGTTTACTTTTGTAATTGAACTAGTGGCATGAGTGTATGGGTCTTCTTGTAACTCTTTATGATATTTGGGTAATTCATATATCATAGGGTGCCATTTATTATCATTGTGCATAGATGCACCAGCAGCTGTTACATTGCTAAAACAAAATTTACTGTAGCGTTGATCAAATAGTTGTTGCGACTCAGAACGAATCAGCAATACGTCGCGAAGTAAAAGACGATTTTACAGATAAGAGGAGATTGCACAGTTAACTTAAGCTTATACATTTATAGTCAATATTTTGCTTGTATGTAAAGGTAAATATTCATAACTTATTTATCTTTTGGAACTTAGTTTAATATATTAAGTATAATCAAAATAAATGATATAATTTGTACAGTTCACTTATTTATTCATCATTACATCTGAAGCATCCCTACAGTACTATAATAATCCAGTACTCTTAAGTATTTTTTGTTGCAAAGAAAATTTATTTCAGTTAGAGGTAAATAGTTGCATATACCAGAATATCTTCAAAATACATCTGTTCTAGTCTGTATTTGTTTAATGCATAGTGAATATAATATTTCCTAATGAATGAAAAATTTAGAATATATTACCATTTTGTATGTGAAAAATATTACTTTCTTTTACAATTATGTAATTATAATTCAGTTTTTGAAAATTGGAATTATAATTGTAAACATATCTGTCAAGGTAGCACAAATATATTATTTATATTTTACTACACAACAGAAATTTATAAACATCGCAAGCAGTTGTAAAATTTTTCGACTTACATATTCAAAATGTACGAAAAAACAAACATATCCAATATTTTTAAAGATTTGAGGATTGCTGAATACCTACATTTCGTCCAAACAAGATTTTAAATCTCTATCATAGGCAATTGCTGAAAGCGTACTACCTTAAGGTTTCAACATTAAAAAAACTTTTTTATAAGTCTATTTCTGTTCCATCTTTTTCCAGTGTCATCATTTGCATTTTCCTTTGTCTTTGTCTTTTAACCATTGTAGATGCAATCGGTGAAGAGCTCTAAAAATCGTAATCCTGTTATCAAACCTGTACCCCGAGTGAGTCGTCCTATTTGTTAAGCATTTATGTAGATTGAATTTATAGATCTGTCGAGAGAATTGTTTCGGTATTGAAATAGATTGGAACAGGGCAGTCAATTTTCTGTTGTGTTTGATTGATTTTACGCGAGTTGAAATACTCAAGAAAGTTTAGAAGAAGTTGCTTATTTTTAGAACTGTAGAGCCTTCAATAATATTCCAGAAGTAATTCAATTCAGATGTGCAGTGTAAAATTAACATTGTCCTTCCGATGGTGCAATTCATAGTGATATATGTATATATATATATATATATATATATATATATATATATATATATATAAGATAAACACCTAAGGCAAAGAAAAACTCATTGTATACAACAAATTTATTTTATTTTTAATAAATATATGATGTGTGGAATAATTTATTATTTCATTTTACTGTTCTTTAACAAATAAGGTTTGATTTTTACAAAAATAATTAATTTGTGATCTGAATGACAAGTGTGAAACATTAACATGTTACTTAAGGTATTCAATATTATTTTTAAAACCTTCAAGGTCATGACGTTAAAATTCAAAAACTATGATGAGTAAAACACTTATTTGAATAAGTTAGTTTTTGAATTTATGAAGAGATATAAATCCTAATCAAATAAGAAATCGTTAAATTCATTGACTCATTTCTCTTAAATAGTATTATTTGTATTTGTTTCATTTTTTTGTATGTATTTTAAAAACATTTCTCTGAAAATGAAACCATTAGACAAATAAATTGTAACGTAATAAAAAATTTTAGTAAAATAGTTCTTATCAATCGTATCTGAATCTTTGTCGCTATAATTTAATAAACGGATTGAAAGGTGTAAAGTAATCTTACATACTAAATACATGCATAATATTTTGTATGGATTGTGAAATTTGTACACAATTAAAGATTGCTTATGACGATATGCGTTTTACTGTACAGGAAAATTTTTAAAATTAAGAAATACAGAAAATATATTAAATATATGTACAAAGATCTTTTTTATAATTAAAATTTAAGTTTTAGTTGCCCTTCTTCACAAAATATTCAATAGAATATTTCGTGCCCCAAAGTATTTTTAAACATGCATGTAATCATCTTTAATCAGACAAAAAATCGAAACTATCACCTGTATAAATTTTCCGAACCGATGATTAATTTATAAATACCCAAAACCCCTTTCTTTTCCTTATATTAGACAATTGTCTTTCCCTTTTCTATTTTTATATAACTATATGTTCATTAAGTAACATGTTTAAAAATAATTATGATGTTTTATTCTCTTTATTTTTCACAGAAATCCTTTTAATTATTTTTTGACTAGATATGAATTTTAAAATATACTAACTAAATTTATTCTGAATGTAATCTTATTCTAAAAGTTTTTATGTCTCCAAAAACATTTTGATCTATTTTAGTTTCACGATCAAAATTCTGACATCAAAAACATGGTAAGGATTTTAAATTTTCGAGGCAACAACATCAAAAAAATCTTAGGTATTTTTATAAGGAAAAAAAAAGAAGTTAAACTGGCTGTTACTCAAAACATTTTTTAAGAGAAGTCACCATTTTAAATTCAAAAATATTTCCCCAATTACTTATTGAAACTCACTATTAGCTACACTTTTCTGCGGGCTTTTTGAATTTAATATCAGTTAAAATGATGTGGAAAACCAATTCCTTCCATTCACAGCAACCATTCCCTGACGAGTGCTTGAACTTCTTTTAATATTTTATTTCTTTCCGTTTTCTCATGGAAATTTTTTAAGGCATCTTTCATCTATTTCTTTCACTGTAAAGCATCGTTTGGGTATTTTAAAAGGCACATGATTTGCCTTCAATATTTATCTTTAGAGATTCTTAGACATTTTTTTTGTGTGTAGGCAGTAAATATACGTAATCTGATTAACTTGTTTGGTCTCTTAAGTACATGGTTCAATTGCGAAATAAAGTTACTATAAAAAATATACAGTTTTTAGAAAGAAAAAAAAAAATTTGTCCTAAGATTTCACTTAAAGTTTATATTTTGCCATGAATGTTTCCATTTTTCTAAGAAATAATGATATTCTACCTTACACCGTCTTTGAGATTATATAAATATACACTTTTTTAAAGATGCTAATAGAAAAATATCATTTTACCCTCAAATTTACGCATAGAATATTATAGAACGTTGTAAGATATTTTGTTGAATATTTAGTAGAAATTTTAAGTAACTCAAATAAAGTCAGTAGTCTCAAAAAAATTACAAAAAATACAATAGAAGGTACATATTTTTTATTTTTCTTTAACTGAATTAATGTCGTCTTAAAAGTGTCTACTGCACTAAAGTTTACTGAAGAAAAGAATTAACATTATTGTGTCACAATCAACTAACGAGAAAGCTATCTGAAGTTGAACGTCTTTCTTAAATCTTACTCACCACATCATGTGTTTATTTAAATTCATGGTGCTTACATATTTTATTCAAATTATTTGAAGAATGTTTCGAACTATTGCTCAACTTCATTTCACTGGGAGATAAACTTTTAAAGTAAATATTCAGCTTATAATTTACAGGTTCCGATTTCTTTCATTTACTTATGACGTAGTTTCGAAAGAAAGGTTTCAATTAATGACAAGCAAAGACTCAATTTGTATATCGATATCTCTTTCAATACTTAATTAATTACATCTATTTTATAAGGATTCTATATTTTATTTCAGCTATTAAATATGAATAAAGTCTCTCTCTCTCTCTTAATATATATATATATATATATATATATATTCAAGGGTAGCTAAGAAAGTACTTTATTTGAAGATAGATTTCATCATTTCGGTAAATTGTCATTATCATTGGATGCTACGATCTGTTAAGTGGAGAAGACAAAACAAATTTGACTTTGATTCACAAGTTAGTTTTGATTTGGTCGAACTTAATCTGCCAAACCAAAATTTGATTGCCAACGTTATTTTGCTTCAAGCTGTTACAGTTGATGATGAAGGGATTCATCAATATACATCAGAGACCAAGCAAGAATCAAAACAATTGGTTGCTTTTGGTAAACCTGCTCCAAAGAAGAGGAGGCTTTTCTCATCAGCCAGAAAAGTTCTGACAAATAATTTTTGAGATATGAAAGGTGTCTTGATCACAATATATATATATATATATATATATATATATATATATATATATATATATAGGGGTGTAGTATCATTGATCTATACAATATAGGAATAGAAAATCTATATTTATTTTGAATAATAATTTACTTTAGAATTTTTATTTTGAATGCCACTGAGATCTAATGAAAATAAAGGCATAATGAATTGTTAGAAACCGATATGTCCTAAAGATGTTTTTACAAATGGAAAACTATTTAAAAATATTGTAATTCTAAAAGTACGAGTAAATTAAAATTATTTGTAAGAATTATCAAAAGAATGTATCTTTACCAAATTTCGGAATTATAAATAAAAATTCAATTGAGTATTGTTTTATTAAATTCCTTATCAAATTTATTATGGGAAATATTTTATAGATTTTACGGTTATATTATTTCATACATACACACAAATCATTTTCTAACTTACGTACACTTTATCTATACTAACAGAAACAAAATAAAAACGAAATAAATTGCTGCCGTCAGTAAGTCTTTCTTCCATTTCCTTTGGAGACAGCAGCAAGATAAAGAACTCGATTAGAATTTCAAAATATTTGGGATTCAGCCATCAGCATCAATCTTGCATTTCCACCATTTTCTATGCCGGACAGTATTTTTCTAATTTGCAGTAGAAATGTCAAGGGATTTACCAGTTAATGGTCTTCATAGAAGTGCGGTCGTGTTCACGTAATATTTTGATTCTGTGAAAAGTTCTGATAATTAGCATTGTCTTTAAACTAAGCAGTTTTTATTTTATACATATTTTTTAAAAAAAAAATTCGAAGTAATTTAATATGACGCTGTACCTTTTTTTTTAATAAGATAACTAGAATGAAATCCACATTATATCAAAACGAAATTTCTCAAAAAATAAAATTCTGATTATTCATAGACGAAACTGATTGTAACAACTAATATATTTTTTAAGAAAATTTATTTTATTAATTTTATTTGTTTCCAGTATCTTATAAACTTTCTCATTTTGTCTTCTTTCTTATTGCTTCTTTGATAAGACTGAGGGATATTCATTTTAAAGTTAATTATTTAACACCCTTTGTATGAAGCAGTGCTCTTTTTGTAAAGCTCAACTGAAATATGCATGTTTCTTCCTATTAAAGTAATTTTATTGCATCTTTGTAATTTATTTATAATTATCGCAAAATCTTAGGGGATGATTAAGTTTATTAGAGCAGTAAAATAGCTGTTAAATCTGTGAAAAGTATTGACAAACAAGTTTTCAAAATTATTGATGTAGATAATGAAAGCACTTTCATTGTCAGTTTCATATAAAACAACATTTGTCATAAAATTATTTTTTTTAAGTTAAAGCATTGAAATTTTTCAGCTAATAAAAAACGATTACGTACGATGATAAATTTCTTTCCAGAATTTTATCAATTGGTACTTCAGGAATTCATACCTAAAAAAATAATAAATAAAAATAAAATAAAAACAATCGCAAAAAACTCAAAAATAGCAGAACAAATATATAAGGCTTGCCTTTTTTTTTTTTTTTTTTTTGTTACTTCCAAAACCTTCCTGCGATGAGTGAAAATAAAACTGTGATAGAAAGTGAACTTCTTAGAAAAGTCTTCCTGTCACACCGCTGCCAAGTACTGTTCTCAAAAATATGAAGGCTTATTTATAACGTCAAAAACGACTACAGAATTCTATATAGACATTTTCTCTTTTTTCTTCTTCTTTACTTCCTTACAAAGAAAGAAAAAAAAATTTAAAAAAGCTGTATAAAACACTTCAAATATGTTCTAACTGTGAAAAGGAAATGTATGTAATAAAGAAAAGAAAGTTAAAAAAAAATCATAAATATAAGCTGAGGCATCTGATTCAGAATGCAAGGCTTGTCGCTGATCTTGTCCATGGATCACGGATCTGAGGAAACTTGTTCCTTCTTTCGAGCCAGATCTTCAGTTAGAAATTGCACGAGTACCACGGCTCCAAAGATCGAATGTCATCGATCAGTGTTGACGAAGGAGTGGGAAACAGAAGATATCGGAAAGACATGCATTTGGAATATGAAGACAAAGAAATATTTCGTGCATATTTTCTGCCTCGGTAATATTTCTGATCAACATGGGAGGAATTTTTCTCGTGCTGTAATACTCCAAAGAGATTTGAAACACGATACGAGTATACGATAATGTTTCGGAATGCCCTATGATATATGTGTTTTGCGTTTCGAAGTATTTATGAATGATTCCATAATCGTTTTATATTTTTGAAAAGTGAGAGATTATGCTGTCTGTGAATCTATAAGCATACTTTCAGAATAATTTTACAAATAACGGCTCAAAAATATTGTATAGAATGAATGTAACAATATTTTAAATTAGAATGATTAAGTTTTTAAATTGTTTATACAGAGAGAAATTTTAAGCAATTGGAAAATATCATTTCACATTATTAAGTGCTCGTAAAGTATTTGATTTTTTCAGCATTTTTTTTTCAATTTTAGCTTTGGATATTAATTGTTTTACACAACACACACATGCACTCTTTATCTACTTTCCCATTTTTATTTTATGTACCGTTCTAAGTTAATTGAGTTAAAATGTATGAATTTTAATGCAAAAAGGTTCAAATATTTGAACCTTTATATTATTGTAAAAAGGTTCAATTCTTTATATTATTGGTTAAAAGATTTTGAGACTTACCACATACGTTTTTATATTTTTTTTACTATTTATTTATGATTCTTTGTTATGACGTAATTGAATTATTAGTTAATGAAGATCTTGACATTGTAAAATGGCGAATTTATTTAGAGGAATTCAGAAATGGTGTTCCCATACATTAAAAATAAGAAAATCAGTAATTTATCAGTTACATTTAATTATATTTGATTAAATTTAGGCATTTCTACAGATCAATTATTTCAATTAGGCAAAAAAAGTTTATTGATCTCAAATTAGAATCCAGATATCTAGAGGGATAAATAAATATTACTTGTGAATGAATTAATATTTACTTTTTATTGAGAAAATATAGTACAATAATGTTTCAGTATTTTTATCAGTTAATAGAACAAAAATAAAAATCATATTTTTTTTTGTGAGTATCATGTGAGGATTTTAGAAATTATTCAATGATGAAAAGTTAATTATGAAAGTTTCTTTAATGCTTGTATTCAGCTTAACAAGAACTAAATGTTATTGCTTAATTTATATCAGTAATATAATTTTAATGAAGGTAACAGTTATTTGTTTAAACATAAATAGAAATAAATGTGTGTGTTTTTAAGCAACTGATGTTATAACACGCCTATAAGTTAAATAAAAAAAATGATTGGGATTTCAAAGCTTCGGTAATAACCAGTCAAGTGTGAATTTATTTTGTGAAACAAAATAGCGATCCCTTATAAAATATGTTTTGAATAATATATACATTGATCATTTTCTTAAAACATTTTCGCATTCAAGCACTGATAAATTTGCATTTATATGAAATAAGAACGTTATTTGACATTGTGGTTTCATAAGATAAATTACTTTTAAATAATGATGAGAATGCGTGTGATAAACACAAACTGAACACAAAGCTAACGTGTAAGAATACATTTTATGAAAAAGACATTATAATTCATTCGAATTTTGTACATTTTTATAACATAATTATAAAACTATTCTTCTATAAAAATGAGAAATAAAATTATACGATACACAGAATTGCGTATAAATCTCTACCTATACCATTATTTAATAAGTTTAGCAAACATACATAGTTAAAAATATTACATCTAACACAATTGTATTACTTTCTAAAATGATACAGTTGTGTGATTTTAATGCATTCCTTTTATACTTTGAAAAAATATACTTAAATTATTGTACAGTAATATACGTTGCAAAGAAGATTGAATTGAAATTGATTGACACATTTATATCATCTAAAAATGTAACTACTAAATTATCATGAAAAACGCATGCAATTTATAATATATCTATCATAAAATTATTGGTATTAACAACTTTTATAAGAATGACACAGTTTTATTATGTATAGAATTATTACAATTTTCTTAAATTTGAATGTGTTTATATGTATGTCCTACATTTATTTTTACACGTTCATATAGAAGTATTTTAGAATGAAAAACATTTTAATAAAGTTAAATTAGAAGAAAGGCTAAGAAAATGATATAATTTGGTTTGAAACTTTGATTTTAGTATGAATAAAATCTCATTTGCTTATGCCTAAGTTTTAGGTTTTTGCAAAATTCCTGATGCATGTAAATCTAATAAATAAAAAATGATTGAAAATATTTTATTTAAATTTTACTTAATTCAAATCGAATGTAAACTTTGATGCAATTTTCAATATTTCAGTTCTTGTCATTTCACTGTAAGGACTATGAAATTATTGATCAGAAGGAATTGTACATACACAGAATAGTACTTTTTCCTTGTAAAAAAATTTTAAGCGATCGTTTTCAATTTAGAAGGGAAAATGTAATTTTATCATGCTCTAAAATTATTTTTCCTATTTATTAATATTAAACTGAAAGAACTTCTAAAGTAATAAAATAATTGTTGGATAATATACATAAATAAATTCTAGTTCTTATTCAATTTTTAAGCGAAACTAGTATTATTCTAAAATATATTTCTTTTACATTTACTCCAGGTAATAGTTTCTTATTATATTGCTCTTATTTATTTATTTCGAAAACTCAGAGAAATTGAATAGGAAACAGGAGATTTAAGAGCAAAAATTCATTTTCTGTTTGTATAAGTTCCTTTATACCTAATGCAAATATATTACTTGGAGCAGAATAAATCTGAACAGGAATTTTAATGTTGATGTAATTTAATGGTAGCAAAAATTTATCTTCTTTAAGCAATAAATATTTAAAAGAATATGTAAAATATGTACCTTATTTGAAATGCATATTAATGTCTGAAGAAAATAGTTGTGCTTTGGATTATACAATTGATTTCCAGCAGATCGTAAATTATTTTACTTATTCTTTGATACAAATAAGTTCTTATATCACTATCTATAGCAAATAAGCAAATGGCTTCCATTATTTAAAATTCACGAAGTGCGTTTCCGTAATATATTTCACTCTATATGTACCTAAGCGAATTGTATTTTATTAAAGAGGTAAAGGAAATATTTTGTTTTACTCACGCACATAAATATTAGTTGCACTCAATTTATGGAATGCTCTGATATATCCATTCAAAAGCTTCTCTCACTCATTTATTCTCTTATCGGCTTATTATGTTAGATTTGCAAATATTTAGAAATATAATCATTAATAAAAACCTTCTAGGAAGTGGAAAATTAGTCCATTATATTCACATTTTTGTACAGATTAATTAGTTCTATAAACTTATGTTTATTTTCCAATTGCTTAATATGGATATAAAACCTTAAAACTTGTTCAAAAGTACAATTTTTCTATGTATGCAAATCTTATTTTAATATATAATGTGAAAAAATAAACAGTTATATATATTGTTTTGATCCTGTTACTTTTATATTTATTTTATAATAAACACAGGTAATGAATGAATGATTTCCATTTGGAAATTAGAAGAATTATTTTTTCTTTTCATCTTTCACAAATTGGAGGGCTTAAGATTAGTAAAATGACGGTTCTCTTACTTTACATGTTCTTTAGTATTAATACAAATATGTAATGGTATTAGAGAAAAATATACATAGGTACTTTATAATAAATACACTGCTAGCCACACAAAATGCAACACCCTGAAGGAAGCATGCAAACCATCAAAAATTTATATCATGCCTTTGCGACGATGAGCTAAGCAAATCATTAGCAATGCAGTGCAGACACACATCAAGGGCGACCGTAGCGCCACTCGCAAGCGCTATATAAGGGGAGAACAAATTGGCGATTTGAAGTATGGCGATTGTTTTACGTGCGTTTTTTTTTTTTTTTTTTTTGCGTAAGCTGTTTACCTATGCCTCGTGTAAGACATCGAGCGTCTTTTGACCAAAGTTTCTGAATTCGACCAAGGAAGAATAGCAGCCTATAGGGATTGCGGATTATCCTTCAGAGAAATTGGTCAACGTGTTGGATGAAATCAAGCAACTGTGATGCAGATCTGTGATCGCTGGATGCAGGAGGGAACGACTTATCCACGGGGCCGATTGCATCCACCTCGTTGCATCACTGCCCGTGATAACAGGCAGATTGGTGGTGATGAATCGCGCAGCCACATCTCGAACCATAGCACAACAGATTCAATCTGCTATGCATGCTTCGGTGTCCGCTCGTACCATTCGACGCCATTTGCAGCAGAGTGGAATGTCCTCAAGGCATCTATTGCTTCGTTTACCCTTGACTCGAAACCACAGGTGTTTGCGCCGCCAATGGGGGTATGAACTTTTGCGTTATGCATCACCACACTGGTCCTGCACCCGGTATCATGTTTTGGGATGGTATTGGATTTCACTCCTGCACCCCTCTAGTTCGCATTACCGGTACACTGAACAGCTATTGCTACATCTCTGAGGTGTTGAAACCCTTGGTCCTCCCATACCTTCAGCGCTTGCCATCAGTCATATTCCAACAGGATAATGAGTGACCACATGTGGCACGCAATGTTCAAGGGTTCTGCTTTACCCTCAGATTGAATTGCTTCCTTGGCCTGCTTGTTCTCCCAATTTATCGCCAATCAAAAATGTGTGGTCCATGCTTCCACAACGACTCGCCCGGAATACACCACCCGATGATACACCAGATCAACTTTGGCAATATATGGAAGCCGAATGGACCGCTGTAGCCCAAGGATGCATCCAAAGCCTCTTTGATTCTATGCCGAGGCGTATGGCAGCGGTTATAGCCAACAATGGCGGCTACACTAACTACTGATTTTGTCATCATCCTCACTTCACAAGAGGCTGTAATTTTAATCGTTTAATCTTTGTACAACATGTTATCTGCCAAATAAATTTCTCTGTGATATCTCTGGTCTTTCTGGGAGTTGCATTTTGTGTGGCCAGCAGTGTACATTCCTTTATCCTTAAACCAATTATAAATGGCTAAAACTGGTTGAAATATGTTTATGTTTAGCATATACCATGAAATAATATTTTTTATAATTTATTTAAGGGAATTAAGAGTATAAATGTGAAATAAAATTTAAGAAAATTTATTGAATCATAGAAAGAAAAGAAAACATTTTCAGATTTTGTGTGAACCATTGGACTATTATAAAATTATTTATTAATTCAATTGAAGATTTAAGAGAATATGGGGGAAATTGTATCAAATTCTGGTTAATTATTTACTTGTAAAATTTGTTACAAAATCAAGCAACTGGATGAAAACAAAAATTGCATTACAAAATAAAATAATTTGTAAATTATGTGAATTTCACAGAAAAGTTTAAGCCCAACGCCTTAATAATGCAGCCAAAAAATTATAAGTGTACATGTGTGTGTGTCTGTGGAAGAGATAAAAGTGCAAGCTTGTTGATAGCAATATGTGTACCCGTAGTTTTCTGCTGACTTCGTCGTGTTTCAAGAGTTGGGTAAATTTTATAATATGTCAGGTAAAATGAATAGCCACTACTGTATGGAGGACGGAGCGAGATGGGGAATTGTTGGTAATTGGAGACACATAATTCACAAGTACAGTATCTACAGATCTCATTGTAATAGTCAGTGGCATCAGCAATTTATGAAAAAAGTTTCAAGTCACTAGATCCATATAAAGAAGACTTGCACAAGTGGGACTAAGATGACTACAATGTTTCAGGATCATTATTGCGCACTTTGAGCTCAGCGATAGGAGACTGCTATCTTCACAGCTCTAACTTGAGCTGTTCTAAAATCTAATTGCCCTAAAGCTTCATGGGAGAGGACCATAAACTAAAATATCCGTCGTTTCCTCCGCCTAACTGCATTAGCATGATGAAGACAATAAGCACCTTAGACCAGACTTCAGTGGATCACAGTGAGTTTAATGATAAGAGAAGACATTATGTTGGACGACCGCAGCCCTTGAAAATGTTTAGCAAAGGTTCCCTGTGTGTTATTTGGTATAGAGAGAATGTCTTAGAACCCTATATTCGAGTTCTCAGGGGCACAGTTGATCCTGGTTTTCTGTTAACGGACGACAATGTTCTTTCCTCTAGAATTCAGCTAATTTACAATTTTTTTGAAAGTGAAGGTATTCGCAGTAGGAACGACTATTCAGGCCTCAACACCTTAACTCTAAAGAACATGCCCAGAACGCTCTTCAGAAAACCATTCCATTCCGCCATTCCCCGCTGAAAATCTTACTGGGGCTAAAATTTACATGACTATTGGAGTACTATCGACTGTCTCAGGAATTTCTTAACTGCCTCCTTCCAATATGAATCATACTGTGTGACATGTAAGACTGCGAGAGAGACCACATCCTATGTGACTAATTTTTATTTCAATATCGCAATGGGGATTTTGAATACCCCAGCTTTATAAGATTACTGATAATTATTCATACATAAAATTACTTTCAAATAGTATATTCGTTTCTATGTTATAAATGTATGTTAAAGTTAAATTTTATAAAAGTCTATCCATTAGGTTTTCAGAAATTCGATATAATGATCAAATTCCCTTAATTTTGCACACGATAAAATGAAATTTAGTTCTATATATATGAATACACTTAGTTAAATAATTTGCATAGTTTACATTTACTTCAAATAATTATTTTAAACAAATCTATTATTTGAAGAAACTGTGAGTAATTTTATGTAATTTTAGTGTGGGTGCATGTAACATTTGTAATTTTTAACTTTTAAATACCTCATTAAGTGAATTTCATGTATTATAGCTTCGTTTATTCATTTAATATGATGAAAGAGAAACATATTGATTCGATTTATTACTGTTTCTATTTATTTGTAATTAACACATAGTTGAAGATTTTAATAGTGCTAGAAATTTATTCGTAAATTAGATCATTAATTTAAAATTAAACATGCTTTCATCTTCAGATGTGTATTTCTGGAAATCATTTAAAATTAGACATTGATTTGATATCAGTTTTGAGAGGACTTCTAATTAAAGTTATCAGTAATTGATATGCATAATTTCAACTATTTGGTAATGTGTTTAATTAAAATATTGCTTGATGTGTGTCCTATTCATTATGATAACGGGATATATTCTAATACCACTATTCTATATGCTAATATCATTCAATTGGCATAATTCCATAATACTAATTTAAAATCAATAGAAACATTTTAACAGATGTGATATTAATTATTAAACATAAGTAAGTGTAGTATTATAATACTTAAAATAGAACACAAAATGATGTAACCATATGTTTTTAAGTATAGATAAGAAAATTCATATATTTTGAACAATATTGAAATTGCTTCAATTCACAATTGATTTTTATTAACATACCCGTTTGTTTCAGTGAGTAATGTAAAACTCTTATTATTTTCATTCATAATTCACATATAGATGTTAATGTTCCTTTTATAAATCAACATTTAACACAATGACCATTCAATGTTAAGAATTGGAAAATAATAATATAACTTAATTTTCTTCAAAAGAGTTCTATTCCAACAAAAATATTTTGCATAATAGGAAAATTTATTTAATGAAGGTCATTGAAATATTTTTTGACATACTTTTACTAAGTATGAACACGTTTTAAATATTTTTTATCTATTCAAACTTGCTACCCCTTCATTAAATAACATATTTTGCAGCCATGAGCTAACACCTATGATATTCAATAAAACTACTTTTGTTGGTATGTTTAAAAACTATTTTCAGTATTCATTTCAGAAAGAATTAACTAAATTTTAAAGAAAATCACGAAAAAAAAAACCCAAGTTAGGTTACTTTAGAAGGCTTTGACTTTAGAATATTACTATGAATGTTAATGATTATGACAAAAAGGAATTTCTTATTTCATTCTACGTACTTTGCGTTAGAATTTGACAGCTGCTCTACATAATGACTTTAATTTTCAATTTCTTTTTTGTGAAAAATAAATGCAATAGTATAGATGAAGTAGGTTAAGATTGCTAAAGCTGTTTGTCCTGTAATGTTCTAGTCAAACCGTGGAATCATATCCTTCTTATAATAATAATTGCAAAATTTGAATATGGAATATTCAGTTGGTTAAATCGATTGTACTATGTTATAATCCCAATCATGCTATATGAGGCACTTAAGGTATCAGAGTAAGGTAAGTGAAACAACAAATTTTTCTCATTCGTCATCTATTTCAGAACAAATTCTTAATATTAATCACCAAGTGGTTTTTGAAATTATGAGTATTTTTGTCAGTAAACTTATTTCAACTCGATTTCGATGTTATTTTGAAAGAAAAAAAAATAAAATTGATCAATCTTTTGGTAATTTCTCCAAAGCATTCTTGTTGTCATTGTTACAGTTATGACTGGGTTGTGACTAGACTGAAATTCCTGTTTCATTTGCATCAACAGATGTGCGAAGCAGGGTTGCACCTTTAAGTGTTAGAATTTCTTAAATCTCTATATTAGCGAAGCGCTAAACATTGTGAGAAATATCAACAAATGAATGGTAACTTTCATTGTACTATTTAAATGTCCTCTAAGACGCTATGCAGGTCATATACGAGTACGATGCTACTGATGAATTAATGCCATAAAATTTACAATTATTCAGATCAAACATTTATCTACAGAATGAATTTATATTTTGTGTAATTTATATTTTTTATATTTTACTTTTTTCTTGAAAACCTTGCAAAAACTTTTAAGGGTAAAGAAAACTTAAGTTGTTATTCGTAAAAGCAACTATCGACAAAACATTCGGATTTCAATAAAATTCATGTTCCCGAGGGTTTTTAAATTAAATATAGTAGATATGTAATCTAGAAAATTCTCCAACTAAATCAGAAACTTTTGACTTATCGACCGAATAAAACGAAGTAGGTCTACAAATTAGTTTTGAAGGAAACCAGCGGTAGAAATTGTTGGAAATCTCCCAGATTACTTTAGACAAACAACCTGATTTATCGAATAAAAACTTTCTTGAAGTTTTTTGGTGTGATGAAAGAAACATAAATTATTCACCAGCGAAAGGGCATCCGAATCTTTTAATCCATGCCATAAGGTACTGAATTCACCAAAAGTCAGAACTTTTAACAAAATTTCTTGAACTAGAAGTGAAAAGGATAGAAAAGACAAGGAAAAAAAAAGAGTTCAATATCGACAGTCTACTCAAGGGAGTGGAAGAAAAATTAAAACAACTTCGATCCAAAATTCAAGATTTCTCGTTAAATAGATGGAAAGTTCCAACAAATTTCGTCAGAAGATGAGACTAAAAGTTTAAAAAATAATATAAAAGCAAAAGAAAGACGAAATAAAAATAAATATCTGTCTTCACAAAAGATTTTTTCCCCCATTTTCTTCGATTTGAAAGCTTCGTTTCTGAAGACAAACACAAACTTAGAATTTATATTCATTTCTTTAAAGTCACCAAAATGTTGGAAGAAAGGCAGAGTTGGCAGTGAAAAGGAAGCTTCAATGAAATGAAAGGCAGAATTTATTGCTTTGATTTCGTTCACAGTCAAAGGATTTGATAATAAAAGTCTTATACTCTTCTCGAATATTACTTATTCTAATTTTTTTTAAAACTTTAATATGCATTTCGTTCTGAAATTGCATAGGACTAACTCATATGTAAAATCTGAATATTTAAAAAAAGAAATTTGTATTTGCAAATGCACCTATGAAAATTTGGAAAAGTAATTTTGTTTGGAGTCACTATTGCTGATTTTCCTACGTGTCAACTTTAAATGTATGTACGATTTTTGAAAAAAAGTTTATAATATTCACTGTAACTTAGTATGTGAATCTGAAAAATTTCGTCAATAATAGAAGTGAATAGGTATTTTTAAATTTCATCTATATTTACGTATTTCGGACTTGAACTAAACTAAAAAACTTGGACACATATTAAAATATTCAAAACAAATTAAAACAATATCCTTGAAAATAAATATTTCAAATGCATATTATATGTATCAGTTATTCATCTCATAATATCTAATTTTAATTTTATCTCATAAGTTCCAATTTTAGAATAGATCACAAAATCTGGTTAAATTGTTTATGCATCGCATAAAATTTAATTAATATTCCTAAAGAGTGTAAGTTATAAGAAAAAAAAATAAGAAGAAAGGAAATGGGCTTAAAAATTCAAAATAAATCATTTTGTTTACATGTATTGGAAGAAACGGAGAGCTTCAGTCCTACAAGAAATTAGAGAATAATTGTATGATTTCCCTAAAATTAACCCTGTTCAAAGATATCACAAATTTTTAAGGCATTATAATACTTGATTCTTTGTATGGGTTGTCGTAGTCAATGAGTTACAAAATTGAATGCTAGGAATCATTTAAAAACTATACAATTTTCGTATTAATGTATCAATATTATTAAAACATGCTTGAAATCAGAATCCCCTTACCAGCCGATTTCACCATCTCTGCTTTTTTCGGGATTCGTTTGCCTTCAAAACACGCTGTTTCGAATGTTACTTTATTTCAGGAGTGTAGTAATGTATCGACGTTTCTGTACCAGTTAGCCAAATTTATTTCACACCAAGTTTTCAAGCAAAATTTAAATACTGTATCTTGCCATTTGCTAGTGGCCTAAATTATTTCGCATACTTTGATTAACCAATCACTCAAAATCATATCGTAGATTTTGTCAATCATTCCAAGAGTAGTTACTTTCACTGGATGTCCAGAACGACGTTCATCTTTTGTGGATATACTCAGTTACCCAATTGTAAACAGTTGCAAAACAGTAGCAAATATGGCATGAACTTCATCCAATACAGCTTAAATCTCTTTCGGTGTTAAGCATTTTAAATATAAGTGTTTAATAATTACTTGAAACTCACTTTTTTCAAATAAGCATAAGTTTCTTGCTTCAATGAGCAACAAAAATGAAACCCTGTGATGGAAATAACTGAAACTAAAACAGCTATCTTTTGAATCGTAGTCCTTTCTAAAAATGAACAATTTTCGTTGATACGGGCGCCATCTTTTGGATTTTCTAGAACTTATTGACTCATTGAGTATCATTACTTAGTATGAAGACTTGTTCTGAATAAGAAAAGAAATTTCATTTTTTAAACCAGGTTTCAATAAGTGCATTTCTTTATCACGAGGACATCTTATAGATAGCAAATATAAATGAACACACTTTATATATATATATATATATATATATATATATATATATATATATATATATATATATATATATATATATAAAGAAATTACGAAAGTTAAATAGTATCTTCGGAGTCATCAGATGCATTGCAAGTTGTATTACAAATCGATTGCGTCATTTTTCAGTGTATGAAACGTGTATATGTACAGAAAAAAAAGTGTAAACATTAAGGATTTTCTTTTTGATTGAGTCTGAGAAAAGTATGTTCAAAGTGACAACCAAAAATTAATAAAAAAACCGTTAGTATGTATGAAATTATGTTGAATATATATGTAATTACATATGTTGAATACATATAATATTTTGTTGAGTATAAATGAAATTTGGTTTATATATAATTACTACAATAGAAACTTTTTGTTTTTTATCTTGTAAATCAATATACTTAATCTTCATTATATTTTTTATATACATTTAGTTTCATATTACAAAACTTAAGAATTAAAAAAAAACACTATTGATAGATTATGAGAAATTTATTAATTTTTGTGATTGTAAATATTGAAAAATATTTCTTTAATGTATCTATTCCAAACATTAACGCATTACATTTATTCACAGACATTCTCATTTGATAAATAGTTTTTTTCTCGTCGCAATATTTCGCATTTAACATTAACAGAACTATTATACATGATATAGTAAGACAAATGAATAATGTGAATTTGATGGAAATATAAAATATTGCGCTTCCAATTACTTTTTTCCCTTATTTCACCTTTCATTCAGATTGACAGATTATTTTTTCAATTAATGACTATAAGAAATGGTATTTTTAAAATCATTATACTTAAAACGTTTCTTGAAATATAAACATTATCTGCTATTTTCATATTTATTTTGATACTAACATTCATAATACACAGTCTCTGGATGTATTTGCAGTTCCTTAATTCTAGGAAACTAAGAAATGAATATAAGGTTGATACATTATCTCATATTAAATATAATTTATTATATTTTCGAAAAATCCGTGTAATTAAAATACGTAATTGTTTTCCTTCCAATACTTCTTTCCTAATTTTTCATAGATTTCTTGTGCTTTGTGTAATTTTTTATTCTCAAGAGTGGGATAATTTTTTTTCGAACTTTGAAAGAAAGAGTAACTTTTATCAGAAGATCAACGTTAAAACTTCCACTAAAAGTATTATGATTATCTAAATTCAGAGTAAAAATTCATGAAACGAAACACATAAGATATCTGTTCTAATGCACATCAGATACAAAGAACAAAGGTATATAGACTGAGAAACAATTTATGATTTAAAATGCTATACAATTTGAAACATTACCTTATATTCAAAATTAATTATACTTGTATAGAATTCATGAAAATTTATATTAATTTACATTCATGTATGAGAGGTTTAAAAATAGGCGTGGAATTCATGAAAATATATATTCATTTATAATCATTTTAAATATTTATATTTAAAAAATCAAATTTTCTTTAAAATTTACTTTAATCAAAAGGTAATAATAATTTTATAGTCTATTTTTAGCCTGAAATAAATTAGACTGGCACAGATGTCACCCAAAGTAAATCAAATAAATAGAATTGGTCCGAAATAAATTTAAAATTTGTCTCGAATAAATTAAAAAAAAAAAATTGGTACTTTCTAAATAGACGCATATAGTCTATTGTTAAACACCATTAACTCAAACATCGAACTAAACTTTAAAAAAATAAAATATTTTAAAACATATCTGAATTTTTTATAGTTATTATGGAGTGCGTTTCATAACCTTTTGCCTAAATGTAAAATACTATTACCGTATACAATTGCTCCAATTGTATTGTAAGAAATACGAACTACATTTTAACAAGCGCCTACTGATAGATCAATAAAAATAAATAAGTGTATTTAACAAAAAAATGAAAACATTTTATACTACAGACATTTCCTAAAGGAATCAAACGAAAAAAGTAATATGACAAATATCAAAATAGTCAAAAAAGTTAGAGAAATTTCAAAACTGAAATTACCAAGTTTTGAAACAAAGATCAAGAATGGAGTGTAGTATAACTAAAGATGTAAGAGGCTATTGAATGTTATGTTAGGTTATTCCACCATTGAAGGAATAACTATCTCTATCAACATTTTATTATAAAAACGGTTATATAAAACCAAATATACAGTTGAACAGAAATAAACAACAAACATTATAAAATTGCATTTGAAGAAAATAACAAAGCGTGGTAATGAGAATGTTTCTCTCTAATATTTGTGAAAGCAAAAATTTCCCTAAAAAAGCAGCAAAATGAGGCTTTTTAGACATTGTCTAATTGTATTTATTCTAAATGGAGAATTTCAGATACGTTGTTTTTGCAATTGAATTTCTTAAACATATTAATTTAAATTATGTGTTCAATGTCGTATCCTTATTCCGTAGTAATTAAAATAATTAACTAAATTGAAAATATTAATGCAATGGAATTGAACTCCAAAATTTTTTCTAAAATCTCATTTTAATACTTAAGAATAATGTATCTCGAGAAACTCCATAAACTAATTATCACTTTCAAATGAATAATTTATAACAAAATTATTACTTAATTATAATTAACAGTAAGAAAAAAAACATTTATTTCAGGGAAATTAATTAATATTACACCTTTCTTTAAATTACAATTGAATAATATAATTAACAGATACATTTATGATGCTTTATTGAAGCATATAAATATCAATACCTTTCTTTTATTAGAAAAATCAGATGCCATAATAACTTTCAAGAATTTTTTGTCCTACATCATTCATTTCTTTCGTACATTTAATTAAGAAAGAGTATTTAATTAAAGTAATTAGCAATATTGGCATTTTAAGAATTCAGATATTATTTTCTAGTTTTTAATTAAAAATATATTTGCTTTTAATAATCTATTACATCTAATATACTTAACTTTTGTCTAATTAGCAAGAAACGTTCAATATTTCTAATTTTTACTCGTGTTCATATATATTCTCATTAGTGACTAATTTGATTTTTTTAAAGATGTATATTTAGTCTTACACATTATTTCTTTGTTTACACAAGCAATTTAACTGTAATTACTTGTCGTAATATCGGCACGCATTAAAAAAAATAACTACCTGATAAATGTTTTGCGCTAATTAGAAGGATGAAATTTCAGAAATGCAATTTATAGCTAATCTCTTCTTTAAAACACATTAGAATGAATGAAAGTTTTATTAACGCCTTTGGTGAGACTGAATAATTGCCACCGGCCTTTTTAAGTGCAGACTTTCTCACACTGAAGAATTTTTATAGTGTGGTTGTGTTAAATTTTTAACATTTACGTATAAATACTTTTTAAATGAAATAAAAATAACAAGTTTTTTTTTTCTATAAGAGGCTTCTATTTCAAATTTGTTCTTGTGATGTAAGAATTATAGATATATAATTGATTAAGAAATTAAATTACTTTACTTAGACAAGATATGTAGTAAAGGAGAAACATTTTACTGACAATGAAAAAGGAAGAAATTGTGCAATACCTATTCTTTAGTTTTAATTAATAATTAGCATTCCTTTATTCAATTGGTAATACTCTTAGCTGTTAAAAATTGAATATAACAGAACATATTAACATTGTTTATAAATAATTCTTTAAGAGTATCATAATCATATGTAAATAACTATTGGAATAATAAAATTCGTACAACAATGAGATTTTCAGAACTATGATAAAAAATGCACTAATAACATTGAAAAATCATAATCAAAGACTTTAATTTTTTTTGAAAATTAGTATCAACTAAGGGATGAAGAAACAACATAAGGAATAGATGTATTAAAATTAGCTGTCTTGGGGATAGGATTGAAATGAGAGTTAAACATGCTTTAAAATATACTAAACTACTCTTTCCCATACACACACACACACATATATATATATATATATATATATATATATATATTATTTCTTCTTTCGGGAATAGATTAGGGATTATTTCATATTATAACTCGAAAAAGGGCGGTTCGTTTAGATATGCTACTGATATTTTATATTGATATTTTTAGATATATTATTTTGTTAGATATCCATAGTACACTGTGTGTATATTGAGAAGGTAGCTGATAGTATTTTGTTCTAACTACCATGTAGAGCTGATATTTCTATTAATTTATTTGAAAATTGAAGAAAACTAAGCGCTTTTCTGAAAATGTGATAATTTATCAATAATCTTTCAATGATAAATATGATAGATATTTAGAGTTCATAGATATATTTTTAATATTCTGTAAAGAATACAGCAAACAGACATGTGCTCTTACGAATTTTATGAATTCAATTATTACGTGTCTTAAATATTCTAAGTTTATTTTTTACTGTTTAAATATATTTAATGAATATTTTTATTAAAGCGAATATTAAATATTTATTTATGCCTTACGGTATATAAATTTTTAACATATCTTTAATCGCATGAGTCCCTAATAATTATGTGTCCTGAACATTTATTAAATTGCTTACTAAGTTTAGTACATTATATTGTTATTGTATGCAGATTCACTTAAATCCTCTCCTACTTTTCAAAATTCGACATATTAAGAAATCTAAAATAATTAGTTTAATATAGACGAAAACAGTAATTAACTTTGTTATAAGAGAATACAACTCTGAGTTACGACTTTCACAGTCTCTGATGTGCTATTCTATAGAACCATATGGCAATCGACCGTATTCACGTGTCACATCATCGTGGTGTTTACATAAGAGGGTATCGGACCAGCATGCATTGCGCCTTCCATGCACTAGATCTTGTGTTAGGGGTTTCATTGCAAATTGGGTAGCGGATGGCATAGACTGCTCATCCAATATTAGCCCCAGGCTCTTGTTCATTGCATACCAATAAACGTAAACATTGCTTTTGGGAAGAGCTATTGTACTGTAATTCTATGCATGTTTAGGCAATGCACTATCTGTCTTTATTAATATTGAAGGTTCTGGTTGTTGAAAGTAAATTAATAATATAAAAATAATTAAATAAACGCTGATTAAGACTCAGGGGTGTTTTTCATAAATATTATAAATAAAAATAAATTTTAGCTGGAAATTAATTCTGTGAAATGATGTTATGTCTTTTGCCTTAAAATATGTTTAAAAGTACCGGCATTCAATTAAAACTTTGGTAATTTATTTTACAGTGACTGCCTTATTTTTTTAAACACCAGCTGAATATTATTTTGCTCCAAATACTCATTCATATCTGTTAGCCGTATATATATATATACATATATAATACACACACACACACACACACACATATATATATATATATATATGTGTGTGTGTGTGTGTGTATTATATATATATACTTTAATTTGTTTAAGAAACGTGCATAACAATTACTCGAACATTAAAAGAAATGTATGATTTATTTAACTATTCATTATGTTAAACTTACATGCCATGCGTATATTAAAATATCCTCTGAAACAGAAGCTTTTTCAATACATGAATATGTATTTGTATTGGGATTTGAACATAAAAGTATGTGTTTATATAAACTAGACATAATAATATATAAGAGGTGGAACTTGTATTATGTATTACTTGTTTTGTTTTTTATTTTGGACGAATGAGAAGTTTTTCATTCTTTCTCGACAAATTTTGTTAAGAGTAATTTTATATCAGACAGGTACACACATAAAATATGTAAAACATTGTTGCTTTTTTGTGACGAGATGATAAAAATAAGTGTAGAATTATTTATGGATTGCTTAAAATAGGACATTTTTTGAAAATCTAATCGATTTTGATGAGACATGTAGTGAAAACGAAAAAGCATTTCAAGACAATACTAAGATGTATTACGATTTTACGATAATGCTTACGATGTACGAAAGGAAAATAATTTATTCATATGCAATAAGTTTGAAAGAGCAATCATTAATTTTCGAGAGAGAATTCAAAGCAAAGGAAGAATCTTATTAAATCATTTCTCCAAAATTAAAAATGGTTTTAAATGAATTTGGTTGTACGATGAATCGTCGCATATATACCGTGTTGAATTTTAAATTATCTTCTCATAATAAATGCCACCCTTGTTAAAGGTTCTGTGCAAGGTAGGTACAGTTAATGTTAATAATTTTTATAAGGGCCATGTTAGACACGGAAACTTCATCTTTTATATGAATACTATTTATCACTTAAGTACTGTTTTTGTTTAGGATACAATCAAATGCATTCATTTTTTTCCAAAAGAATTTAAATATCTGTCTATTGTTATAGAAATTCATAACATTCACACCACACATATATACTTATATATATATACTATATACTCTATATATATACTATACTCTATATACATATATGTACATATACATATATATATATATATATTTATATCTTCATATGCTCTCTCTTGCCTCTGCTCTCTGCTCTTTCTCCATATATATATAATGATCTTTAGTAAGAAATTATTTTTTAAGTATTTTATCATTCACTTTTGATTTCTCGCTGTTATTTTAAACACAATAGATATTTATTCAATTCATAAAATGCATTTCTGAAATACATCACTATTCATTTTAATAAATGAAATATTTTAATTTATATTTAAAATTTAATAATATAAAGCATAATATTTTTTTAGAAAATGGGGAATTTATTAAATGCTTATTAGCTGATAAGCAAACTTTCCACCAAAGCAAATTGAAATTTCTTATTAAGAACATTGTTTTACCATGAACTAAAATTAAGATTTTTTCATAAAATATCAAGAATATTTTCTTGAAGGGAAAAAAAACGTGTTTAAAATATTATATATTCTTAACAAAACAGAGTTACGCGAATGTAACTTTTGTGAAAACTATGACGATTGTTCAAACAGTCTCTGTTTTTAGCGACATAAGACAGTGATAGTTTATTACGACCATTGTGTACTGCTATCTATTAAAGGTCGCAAAAAATTAACACTAATTCCTTTATTAGTTTTGACTGCTGCCGCGTCAAGCTCTCGTGGCCCTTTTGCTTAGAGTTGTCGACGTTATTAAGCGTGTATTTTTCATTATGCCATAGAAAACATGCAACACTCAAGGAATCTACTTCAAATAAACGGAAAACCGTCACATGATATCCAGAGATGTCATGGCGATTATTATTTTTGTATTCGGAGGGTATCATGTTCATGTGCTTCTTAGAAAAAGGAATTACGAGGAATGGGAATACAGTGAGTTACCCTATTCGCATTTCTCATTGCTAATACTCCATTTTTCATTCATAACATGAATACTTTTAGAGTATCTCTTGTATAGAAAACCACCTTTAGATAATATAAGAGGGACACAGCGTATTGTATTTTTTTTCTGTAATTTAATCAAGTATACATGTTTGTGGCAATATCCATCTAAGAATAAAGAAAGCCCGTTAAATCATTTTTAAAGTATTTGCTTCTTCTTGTATAATATAAGGAATAAAATACCTTTCAATGACGATCAAAGTTTCTTATCGTACATTGTAATGAAACTTATTGGGTTTTTTTCTTGAAATAATATTCATTCATTGTTAAAAGTGAAAGATAAATTGGTATTGCGTCATTGGTAATGAATTTCATAAATATGAACCTCAATCAAGTATCACCGATACCATATTTTTCTAGTTTTTAATTTTGTGTTTTTTTCTTGTAAGGATTTATATGCCTCGCTGAAACTTACGTGACGTCATCTCCAGCATGTAGAATGTGATCTTTAGCAAAAAGACCAATGTTATACAAGCCACAATCTGGGTGTACAATCCACAATCAAATATTTCAACGCAATAAAAATGTTTAGCGTTATTTGAATGGATTCATTTCTTAATATTCAGTTCTATTACGAAATATTCTTAATGGTCGCATTCTTATTCAGAAGTTTTCAATACATTACCCAGAATGCATCAAATACAAAATACACTAATTTTATGCTTTAATTAATCTCAATAAACTAAATTATACTATGGCAAAAATTCGTGAATGCCTCATACACACAAACATAAGTAAAAAGATAATTTGCATCGTAATCCATAACTTTCAAAAACGAAAGCATCTCCAAAAAGATATGCAAAAGCATAACACTGAAAAAAGTCATAAAAATGAAACCCTGGACTTTGAATTGCTCAAAAGCCCAAGGAACGGAATTTATTGGAACCCATTCTCTTTGTAACTTCTTTTCTTGAGACTCCCATGTTATGTCTTCTTTCTTTTAAGTTTTTTTATGTTTTTGAGTCTCTTTTTCTACGAGCATTTTATTTTGCCACGAAACAATATTCGATAGAGTACCTTTTTATGCCTTCGAAAGTTTGTGTAAAAAAATAGAGAATTTGAGGTTTAAAAAGATGTGAAAGAGAGAGAAATAACCTTACTTTCGTCAGAACGAGCTTATTTTTACGGCTTTGGTTTTACCATTAGCTATTACTTCCCTTATTTTTTTTGGTAACGTAATTTGAAAATTTATATTATTCCTCTAGCTACGGGAAAATAGATGGTTGAAAATTATTAAAGAATACATCAAAAAACATTTCATGCTAGAAAATGAATTATTTATAGCATTATGTTATTGTGCAAGATTTTTTTATTGTGAAATCAAATGAAAAATATGATAATCTTCTTATAAGGATACAGTATAAAATTTATATTATTCTAAAGTTATGTTATGGTTTATTATATTTAATTTATACTATACATCTCTCTTAGGTTACTTTAAATTCTTTGCAGGATGATTATTATTTTAAGCTGTAGTCAGTAGTATGTTATTGTTATTGTATTGTCTTTAACATTAGAGTAAAAATGTTAAATGAAAATAATAGCAATAATATAATATGAAATTAAGTATACAAAAATAAAGGAATATATAAATTCATTTCATTAGTATATTAAACTTCAATCTATTACTAATCAATTGGATATTGATCATAACAGATAACTTGGATTTGGAGAATAAGTGTTATTACCAGAGATAAAAATGACGATAAACAATTTTGCATGCTCCAAATTATTTAACTTTAGGTATAAAAATCTAGCCAAGGGCTCACTTTAAGCCATAATCGTACTTAATGTGAAATAACTATCATTGCAATACGTGACAGTTTCAGATATAATTGAGTTTCTAAGGCAGAATTCTCTGGTTCAGTTTCCTATGTATATAAATTTAAGGTATTATGGGTTTGATAAGGAAATTCACACAAGTAATTTTTGAAGAAAAAATAGATAACTTATTTTAATAAATACCTTTTAAAATACTTAATTATACAAATAATTTAATTTATAATAATCGTCATAGATTAGTTTTACTATATGAATATCAGAAATCAAATCATTAGGAATATTTAGGACAGTGATAATTTTTCGAAAATTACTCTTTATAACATTATTGGATAAAAAAGTAAATTATTACTCCATTCAGATTCAAACCTAAAAATTTCCAACCTTATGTTTGTGACTTTGCTTTCAAGAACCATACCTTTTTTTTGCTCTCACACACAAACATACACTCACACACGCACACAAACATACACTCACACACACACATACACTCACACACAAACACTCACACACACATATTTATGTAAAAGACAAGTGTGAACTTAAAAAACATTGTCTACCAAATGCTCGGACCTCTTAATCAAATGACCTATTAATAGATGGAAAGATAGCAAATGGAACTGAAGATTCATACAATGCGGAATTTTATTGGTTTTACAAATACAAATGTTCTTCCGTTGCATTAGCTGAGTAATCGATCAAAATTATTTCAATAAATTTTAAAAAAATAGTTGAAAAAAAGTCCAATAGTAATTGAAAGAAATCATCAAATCATAAGTTAAAAAGAAATAATTTTATGATGAAAGCAATGCTGCCAAAAGAGTTGCACTACACAGAAGGAAAATGTAAAGCACTTAATATCTATGAAGATGATTTAGTTTTATTAAATATGTTCTAATAAATGCACTGTTATTTGTAATAAGAAAAATGTAAGATTATTTTTCAAGTATGAACAGGTGGGAACTTAAATGCAACTAAAATATATTATGTAAATTTATTAAGAAACAATTAATGGGTGCATGGTCATATCAGAAAAATTTAAAGTAGATGGAAAAATGAAAGTATAATTTATTGTTGAAGTTGAAATTAAAACTATCTATCTTCTGTTACTTAAAAAAAAGTGCAAATTTGGTAAAAAATGTAACGTAGTTATTGTTTTAGAAAGAAATAAAAAATGTAGGAGACATGTATTTTTAATATGATTAAATAAATGTGTCATTAGATATAAATATTGTTATTATATATTTAAAAAAAATATTGGGCATTCATATTCTATACAATATCTGAAAATTGCTAAGTATTTATAAAGTTGCAGGTTTTGTGTAGTTAAAGATTCATTCAGTAATTCTTTCTTTTTAAACTGCAATTTTTTAACTATAAAAGTTATTATGCAATTTTTAATCCAATAAATACAACCATATATCTGCATACATATGCAACTTATTACTAGTCAAAATTTATTTGTATTATTAATAGATGTAAAATAAATTAAAATATAATATTATTGATTTTAAATGATAATTCTTGCCAAAAACGACTAAATCATAAATATAAGGATACTCTATCATGTGTATGTGTGTGTGTAATACATTTATTATGCATTTAATTTGTTTTATATGCAATTAAAATAAAATATTCTAACCTGATAAGGCTAACTCTAATTATCTCTTACAAAACATCATTTTTATAAATGCACGAAATGATAGCCCCCTTTATTATACAGGTCCATTTTGACATCATTTTTACTTGCATCGTGTGACCCACGTGAGACTATGTGCCAATGGGATGGTTTGGAAGGTTTCGAAGCCTTATCAACTCTAAAAATTTCAGTACATTGTTTTAGACACGATTCATTGTTTTCTAATCTCCCTAAAAGAGAAAAAAAAATTTCTTAAGTGGAACATTTTTTAAACGTACAGTTTGTGATTTGAAACACTACGAATGATTATTCTTGAAAAAAGAGTACTCGATATTAGACTAAACTAAGAACTTGACATTTCTTTTCAGTAAAACATCTTTACTTTTATCCAGATTCATTTGTAATCAAATTTGTTCCACCTAGATAAACTTACTGTAATGACAGTATATTTTACAAATTACAAAAATCATCACAATTTTTCCTTTTACTAATAATGAAATTATATAAGTTATGTGCATAAGGTATCACATTATTTATTAAGAATTTTAAAATTAAATGATTTTTTAAAGAGGGATATAATTAACTAATGTGAGAGCAAAGATACAGAAATATGACAGGAAAAATCCAGAAACTTAAACATGACTTAAAAGAAAAAAAACATGCTACAAAAGTTTTTTTTATTAATTTTTTAAATAACTTCAAAAACATGTAATAATGAAAACAATTTTATAATCGTCATTTATTGACCATCTGCATACCTATGCAAGTTAATTGGGATAAAGTAAAAAAATTGCTTTTTTTTAGAAAGCTATGCTTTTATTCAAGTTATACATTTTCTGGTAAGACGTATGTCCTCTCATTAGAATAGAGCACAGAGAGAATGAGAAAAAACAGAAAATGAAATAATTATTAAAAGAAATTATTAAATTAAAGTTGAATAACTATACACACACACACACACAAATATGTATATATATATATATATATATATATATATAAATACAAATGTATGGAAGTAAATGTCACAAGATTTAAAATGTAAAATAATTTGTCAAACTATTTCATATTAAATATTAGCAAAGTGTAAAAAAGCCGAGTATCATTTGTTATGATCTGAAAATCTTCCATTCTCGAAAAATATGGAAACCCTTTATTTCAAATAACGTAAAATGAGTTGAATATTAAAGTTTTGTTATAAGTCATCCTTTAAATGTTATTTTTTTGCATAAATATAATAAAATTGTTTTATTTTACGTATTATATACCTCTGCAAATTAACTGGGACAAAGTAAAAAAAAATCACTTTTTTTTAGAAAAGTATGCTTTTATTTACTCTATACATTTACAATACATTTTTCCAGTATGACGTATGTCCTCCCTTAGCTGAAAGGTCCTCTTGCAGATGTGTTTGCATTGACTCGATTAGATTAGAACACATGCTATTGAGTTCCTCATAATGAAACCACACTTGAATTCTATTTTTTTTTTTGTCATGCGTGCTTTTGTTATACACTTCAATTGCCTAAACGTCTCTTTACAATATTCTCCAAGTTTTCAAAGATATTTTGATATAGTGAATTTCAAGGCCAATAAAGTGCTTTTATTTGATTTTCCAGCATAAAAGTCTTTCCTAGTTTTAAATTGTGACAAAGAGCCAAGTCGTGTTGAAATGTTCCGTTAAAGGTATTCATGAACAAAACATTTTCATATCGTAATATTTTGATGCATTTAGTCGAATGAATCATGCCCCTTTTAACAAGAACTGATCTTTTAGTACCATTTAGAGTAAAAAAAAAACCAAAATATCTGCCTCAGCGGGTGTTTTACAGTCTGTTGGATATGGTCCTGTCTCAAAGGTTCACAATCTCTTTCTCTCACTACGTCTAAAATGTATCCCTGCTCAAATATGAGTTTCATCAATGAAATCTACTTTATTCCAGTCGTCTGCAGTACATGATGTGTACTTTTTGCCTGTGGTAAGCATTTTTTTGTCATGTTAGGAGTTAAAAATTGTTTTTTCGTTGTCTCCTTGCCTTACGGCCAGCATCTAGAAGCTTACGCCGTACATTTGAGCTACTCACATCGAAACCAGATGCCAATAAATCACTTTGAATATCTAAACTTGTTTTTATTGGATTAATTTTGCTATATCTTATCAGAATTTTATCAGGTTTGCCGTATTTTTCTGCTTGCGTCCTCATCATTTTTTTTTTTTGGAAAGACTTAGCCGCATTCTTTGAATGAAGTTGGGATTCTCAAAACACTTGATTTCCCTACACCAGTTTCATAAGCTACTTCTCTAACTTTCGTAGCAGTATGATCTATAAAAATTATAATTTTTGCACGCTTGCTTAGAGTTTTATCCATGTTTTGAAAGCAATGCAATCAACTATTTTAAGTAAACTTGGCTGACTTCTTATATATTAAAATTCTTAGAAATTGTATATATTACTACCAATCCTAAATTTATTAAATATTTATATGTGATCCAAATATTTTATAAAAAGAATCCAACTCTTCTTTAAATAAAGGTCTTATAACTTTGCATTTGTTCTTCAATAGCGTTGCAGAAACTTGAGGTATCCACCTACCATCCGAGAGGACTTTTTTAAATAATAGAAAAAATAACTTTTTTATGCATTATACTATAAGATATGGTTAAAAACTTAGAATGCAATGTAAAATTTGCATGAATTAAAAACTGTTTCGATATTTCAGCTCAAAAAATACATGAAAATAGCAGTAAAATGGCACTTGTGCAAAACACCAAAACTGAAATTTACATAAAGATATTTCAATTCCGTAAATTTTTTTATGATTAATCGAATCTAATTTAGGATTTGTGTTTCTCTCCCATTTATAACCCTGAAAATTAAATATTTACGGGAAGTCGTACTTTAACATATAGAAAAAAAAATAAAAATTTGTGATTAAATATGACTATCATCATAAATAAAATGCAAAGTAATCGAATTATAACAATAGGAGAGGTTCAAGTCCTAAATTCACTTTTATAGAATATTCCATGAAAGTTTTACATTATATGCATAACTTTTTTCAATACCATGTTTTGCAGTGATGCAAATATGAAAATCTTGATTTTGATAAAAAGCTGAAATACATTTCAACCCAGAAACTTACCTAATTATATAAAAGTTTAACTTTAAAATGCCCCTGATTTGTACAATTCACTATCTATGTTAATTAAATAACTTATCTTTTTCTTCCTGATGGCCTTTAAAACTTTCTTACGCCTACATGTAACAGGTGTTTTATAACGCTTCAAATCCCTGATTCGATTGTAATTCAACTTTTTATATCCCTTTACAGCGAAGTAGCCCGTATTTTCAATGTTCAAATTATAATAAGACTTTTAAGCAGCCTTGATGTTCTTCGTTAAATTGCATAATTGCATCATATGCACCTAATTTCACAGTTTTCAAACAAGCAAAAACTTCTTTGGTATTCTTTATCATATTGCACCAATAAAAGATTCATTTGCATCATGGGTCTTGAGAAAATTCCTCTTGTATGTTGAAAGGTATTTTCGTGGCAATATTACGTAAAATATCAATGAAAAAGAAACATTGAAGTTCCATTTCTGGTAGAAGAATGCTACATCCAGTTCTAAAATTTGGCACAGACTGTTATTAAAATGCTTATAACTCAGGTTCTATGTAAGGTAGAAACAAAATTCAAACTGTTCTAAAAAGCTAAGAAATCAGGCCTTAATAATGGATTGAAAATAAAAAAAATCAACTTTTTGACCGAAAATCGCTTCTTAAAGTTAGACGGATACCTAAAACGTACTAGAAACTTTCAGTCGATAACGTATCCCTATAATTTACCATTTCATACCGAAAGTAACTCCTGAAGCTTGAAGCATCAACTTATGGTTTTTTTTTGTTGTATTCATATAAAGTGTATGTTATAGAAGCAAGAAAAAAAATTTAAAAATATCTTAAAAAAGTAAAATAATTTTTTTTCTTAAAGCTTAAATTATCGTTCAATCAGCTTTATAAAAATAACTATTTAACTTCCATTTGAAAAAGAGCAATTTCTGCTGGTCCGGAATTATATATTTTGTAGTTATACTTAATAAGTGCGATAAGCTCTTTTCTGTACTCCGATATGAGATGAGAAAATTAGTATATGCTTATGCCCGAATTTCATGCTTGATAAGGAAACCACAACCTGATTTGTAAATTAACATTCTAAAGATTTTTTGGGGGATTTTTCTGTTACTAGTAAATAATATCTTACGTAAAATTTATTAACATGCTACTATTATACAGAAAACAAAAAGTATATATATATATATATATATATAGTATATATAGTGTATATATATATATATAGTATATATATATATATATATATTCAGTGTTCAAGATATTATTTTTATTTCTTTAAAAATTGAAACTCAACTTCAAATGTTAGATAAGTATGCATCTATACATTAGAATGGTCGGAATTTTTATTGAACTAATTTGTAGTTTTTTGTATTATGTTCCCTGTAATGTGTCTTTTTATTCTTTTTCTCTAAATTTTTTATAATATGTTATTTATTTTTTACTTTCATCATTATCTGTGTAGCATTTTTTCAATTCAATAAACTTTTTAAACAAAATATCTACTGTTGATGTTTTAATAGGAAAAAATTGCTTGTTGAAAAACCACAATAATTTAAAAGTACTTCAAACAAAAACCTTCACGTCTTTACAAATGTAAAATTTGCCTAATAAACTTGCAGATTTTTCTCTTTTTACAGGGCATAAAATAATCTTACGAACTTTGCATAATTATCATAAAAATAACTCCACATATATGGTTATTTGTGCAGCTACTATATGCTTTCTGTGCGGTCAGCAAAGCAATCCACTATTTTTTTGCATAAATGTATTTTATGAAAATTTTTAGTTGAGGTTTTCAGCTTTCGAACGAAAATTATTGGTTTCTTTGACTATTGTTGCAGAAAAAATACTCTTTTAGCTTGATTAAAACCAGATCAGTGCTTTCATTCTTACCCTTGTTATATCTTTTAAATATGAATTTTTGATTTCATTCATTAAAAGTTTCGATCGAATGACTTTTTCTTCTTATTTCGAATCGATTTTAAGCATGATACTTTAAGTCACATACATTGCTGCTCATTTAATTCCAAATATTTTAAAAGGAAAAATTTAAATAGATTTTTTTTTTGTAGATAAGAAGTAACTGAAAATGATTTTATGTGTACTTCTTTGTACGATATTATTCAGAATCAATTATTGAACTTTTGTATTCTACGTATAAATAATCTTTCATTGTAATTTCAAATTCAGTTTAATATAAATCATTTATGTGAGATGGAAATCTGTAATGTAAGTTTCACAAAAAGAAGCATTCAAATATTCAAGGTATTAATATAACTCCAATCAATTTAACATATATTATGACCTTTAAATTTCATTTAATATATTAAAGATTAATACTTTTTGTGGTTTTTATAATAATTAAAACCTCTTATTGTAAGGAAATACTTAAAATACAAAAGAATTCCGTTAAAAGAAGTTTTGTTATTATAAT
>BMAW01028818.1:132083-164582 GCA_019974015.1 Nephila pilipes | reverse complement strand
TATAATTATATATATGTTATTATAATTATATATATGTTATTATAATTGTTTTTAGAATATTCTTTACATTTACCTAATTTTTTACTATCGAAGAAATATTTTATTCTCCCTTTTTTTAGAAGTGAGTCAATAATTGATTCAAATTTTAGTTTCTAAGGAAATACAGCTTATTTTTATTGCCTAGTGCTATTACAGTATCCACGGAAATATTCAAAATAAAAGTAATGGCTTTGAAATGTTTTTGAAACGATTAATTTTTAAAACCGCGTATGAAGAATTATTAAAGAATGAAACTTTTGCAAGTCACATTGAAATGAACCTCATTTTATTAAAAATAATTTGATTTACATAAGTAATTATTTTTCTATTTATGTTCACAAATCAGTAATTTCCATTAATTAGTAGAAAAAGAAGAAATTGTTTTTCCTACAGGATTTATGAAGATTAAGCATTCCACAAAAGACTAAAAAGTTAATTACACTAACCAAAAAGAAAATATAATTTAAATTCAATCTTAATTTTAACTATGCACTTTATATAAAAAAAATTAAAAAAGAAATAAATTATTATCTTACAAAAAAATCAATTTTATTAATGTATGATGTGCTGCTTTTTAAACATCATGGAATTTTATCTTCGATTTATGAAAACTAATTTTACTTTATTACTTATTATATGAAATATATTTCTAAATGTTTCCTATTTAACACCTTTATTGTCTTCCTGTGTTTGATGTAGTAATTTTCTTACAAAAATGACAATTACTTGTCCTTTTATAAACTATTTTATTCTCTACGTTCCACATATTTACAGATAACATCATTTATTGTACCGTTGGAATAGTAAACCCTGAATACTTCAGAGAAAGATGCAATTTTCATTGTCTTACATTGCTTTTAGAAACCAATTTAGTTATTCAGTATTTACTTCATAATTCCTTTTTCATATCAATAACTTTCCACTCGTTAAGAATAAGAGAAAAGTGGTTTTTGTTAAGCACTTAATTAGGAATCTGCGTAAAATATTATCAGCAACTATGTTCAATTGCATTCTCCTCGATGTCTTTTGCTAAGTTTTATATGATAGTGGTAATTTTTGTTTGATTACTTTGGATGACACTTTTTTAAATTTTCTTTTAGCTTTGTTGATTCCATCAATAAACAGTAACACAAAAAAATCTATGTGGATAATTAATTGCAATGAGAGACAAAAACACATTCGCAATTTTTTTACTAATTCTTGTAATGCAAAGAATTGTTTTGTCTTAAAAACTCCACACCAACATATTTATGAAATATTAAATATAACTTACGAAGATAACCCAAAAACTATTTATGTTTATATTTTATTTTTATAGCTAAAGGAAAAGAATGTTAAATTGTATTCTGTTATGGAAACTTTAAGTATTTTTAACAAAAGTATATGAAAATTGAATAACTGCCATAGGAAATTTCAAAGTAGTTTTCATTATAATGAGTGATTAGATTTATGACGATAGTAATTGAAGCGTTAGGAATTAAAATTCCATCTCATTTATTTGCGAATGTTTGTACAAAATCTTTATGTTTGGCTGTCAAAAAATTATGCGCATTAAAACTTTCACAATTCTCATCATAGTTATATAAAACTGATATCACTGTGATCCGTATTCTATTAAGTTCAACTGAATATTCACCAAGAAATAAGACAGAATTGTATAAAATTCTGCTAAAAAATTTCTGAGTAATAAGAACTGGGAAAATAGGTTCCCTAAATTCCCAATCAGAGGCTTATCCCATTTAAGTAAATACGGATTTAAGACCCAAATTTCCAACGAAATTATTAGATCCTCCCCCACGGTGTTTAATTTCTTAAGTAAATACTAGTGACTTACCAACGGGATGTTGTAAAGATTTTCCATTCTTTTCCTCTCTGAATTTTGTAAATCCATATTTACTTATCCTTTCCTCATTGAGCTTTATGTCTAAATCTCACATATACACTTATAATACTTAAGTATAATGAATATATTTCCTTCCTATACAATAAAAATGATACTTTATTTGTTATAGTATCATATGGATTTTTATTATGTGTTATATTACCTCGGCATCGTTTTATTTAGAGTATTCATATCTGAATATTGCGTTAAAAAGTATACTCAAGCACACATACAATAAAAATGTAAAGTGGGAGTTTTAGTCATAAGATGATATAAAATTTTCTGTTAACTCAACTACTATTACATTCACAACATCGATAAGAATTACTTAACAATTTCAAAACTTTAAATAGTTAAAGGAGTAATTTTATTATTAAATATGTGAAATATTAAATACAGCTTCAGAAAAAGGGAATTGTAACATACAATTCCCTTTTATGAAGGGAATAATTATACCATTATGTGTTACAATGGTAATGTACATTATATATTTGGAATTCTCTCATATTAATATTTTTTAATCCAAAATTTCATGGAGTATTCCTAATTTTTTAAGGAAATATTTGGTTAAGTTGTTACAATGACCGATTTGATGATGAAAACAGACCGTAAACATATTTATAAATTTTTATTTTAAGTGTATTTAATCACTTTGTGTTTGAAAATGAAAAAAATGTAATGAAACACCTCATTATTATTATTTTTTGAAATAATGAACATCATTTAAATAACATTTCTTATTGCTTTAGAAAATAATATAAATATTTTAGGTGAAAACTTTATAGAAAAAAAAACATTTCCTAAAAAAATTACTTTAAAAATTGATATTTCCTCTGACGAATTAATTTCTCAAAATAATTAATGTAAAACCTTCTAATGATTTTAACGGATTTTTTTGCATCTAACATTTGAGAAATAACAAGGAATATAAATTTAAGATCATTTTTCTTAAAAATTTTATAAAATAATTGCATCTATTAACGAGAAAACTCCCTTTCATCATTTAAAATCTTTAATTATATTAATTAAATAACACTCGTTGAGAAATTAGCAGTGAAATAATTTTTATCCTATTGCATTAAGAATCTAAAACTTTGTTAAATGTGATCCACTTTTGTTACGACTGTACATAAGCAATTATCTCTATATAATTCACTGATAATCAGTACATTTCAACAAAATTTCTAAACTCACTTTCCTGATGATTCTCAACCATGGAGAGAAAAATACATTTCTTTAATGCATATGATACATCCGGTAAATTTCTAAGTAAATCATACATGTAAAATAAACTGCATATATAAATCAATGTATGTCAATTTCTCTGACGAGTTTTAAAAAAAAAATTTGTTACAATAAAAATAAAATACTTACGTACTAAAATTCTAAAAAAGGATGATTTAACGGAATACTAGCATTTTAACTATACTTTTAATGAATAAGTAAGAAAATATCTCAGCTCAAACGTGTTTATTTTTGATACATCTAATTTATACTACATATATGAAATGGATGTTATATATATTTATTTTCATTTATTGACAAGCATATTCCTAAAAAAAACCCACTTAATTCTGTTGCTTACAAAAATTGTAATGTTTCTTTTTTTTTTTCAGAACAATCATACGTGAAGCCATCATCTGTTTCAGGTAAGAAATGTTGTTACTTACCGATATATTTGGTTTACTATGTATCTAGACAAATGACATTATCTTTAGTTTGAACCCAACATATCATGTTTAATACTTTAAAATTTGTAGTATTATCTCATTTCATCGATTCAAATGAGATTTTTTGATGCACAAAAAAAAAAAAAAAAAAAAAAAAAAAAGATGAATCGCGTCTTTTTCCTTAAATAAAGGTAATGAAATATATGTACTAAATTCACTCTATGCTTCCCCAATATAACACATTTATATTTCAAGTATGAGTATTTTTTTTAAGTTTATATAAGTTTAACCACTTGTTTTCTTAAATTTTCCATTTGAACAATTTTTCGATTGGAAAAAGTGTTGAAACAGCACATTCTAAATTGCAGAGAATTCTCTGAGTAAGGAAAATGCGCCAAACAAATTGAAAAAAGAAGGATTTCCTTTTTTTTTTGAGAAATTTCTAAGCTAACACCATTATTTTGATCCTGTTTTATTTTTTTCTTTTGCATACACACACACATATATATATATGTGTGTGTGTGTGTGTGTGTGTGTTTATACATATCCTTTCAAAGTTTTTTCTTCTCACTTTTTACAGTTTCATTCTTTGTTATGATTCATCCATGTCATTTTAAGTTAAGTAATAAATATAACTGAACTTTTATGACAGCTTTGGTATTATTGATTTTTAGTGAGCAATAAACAGTTTGTCTTACATATATATACGAAATGCTTAATTTCTTTTATTTTGACTTTTATATATACGTTGAAGAGGCTTTTTCTAAATATGAGTACGCATCTTTTGAGTTATGATAAGCACATTTAATTCTAGAAAGTTTTACATGAAGATTTTTTTAGTCATTCAAGTTCAAACCATTATGCACCTGTATTTCAGCTGAAGCATAGTAACTTACAACAATCAAGTTAGAATAACTTTATTACTATTCTAAACGATATCCATGACTGATTTTGATATGTTTTGCAAATATAATAAAGTAAGCACTTTTCTTCTTAAGAATAAAATATTCTGTTAAACTATTCAATTCACGTACCTTATGTAGTGATTTCGACTAACAAATCAAATTTCTTTTTAGTAATATGATTAAGAAATAATTTTTTATCTACTTTATTAAAGTTTCTGAAATACTCCTTAAAAATAATTTTTTATCCTGTGTTATATTACTATAATACTAGAGGAATTACATTATAATTCTAAAAGATAAAATAAAATTTTTGCGAAGAACTATACTATGTAGGTTACAAAATATCAATTTTAAGTTTAACTTACTGAAAACGAAACTTTTCTCACTTAAGTCTCAAAATTTAAAAATAAATCGAGGAAAACACTTCCAGTAACATCCAATAACTTTCTTTCAGAAGCGTCAAATACTTCACCCTTCTTTTCTCCCCTGACTATTTTATCTTTCTTCAAAAATTTCTGTAAATAAAATTCTAACACAAGGAGTCTGCTCTTCAGCTTTGCAATCTTTACATCTTTAAAATTGACAGCCGGTGAGAGAAATAAATAAAAAAAAAACGTGAAACGCTTGTATTTTGGCAGAGGGAATTTACCGAAGTTCTGCCTTAGTCGTCCAGTTTCAAAGATTCGCCAGGTTTTAAATTTGCGCAACTTTTTTCTCAGCTCTTTCCTACTGTGAGCTCTCAGATTTCAAAAAAAAAAAAGTTTTCTCCAGAAAATCCCAAATGCTTAAAAAATTGCGCGACTTGAAAAGAAAAGACGATTGACATGTGTAGAAAATGGTGCAAAAATATTCAAAAGTTTCTTTTTTTCCTCTTTCCATGCATAAAAAGAACATCTTATCACCACAACATGTGGAAATAAAATCAATGGAATCTTTTTCAGTGGATATATTTTTCGTTCGTTATTCAATTCAGATTTTTAATGTTTCTTTATGTTTTAAATTGACTGTAAACTTTTCCATGAGTTTTGTCTCTTTGTTTAATATATTTTAGGTCAAATGTTTAATAGAAGAGTATTATTTTCTCCTTGCGAAACTCATGAAATGTCACATACTAAGAAAGTATAAAACAATCAATGACTTTGTATTATACTAAAGTGTAAATGTATTTTTATAAGTATTATAAATGTTGAATCTAGTAATTCAGGCAAATTTTTGTGCTGAATCGTTAGCTTGGAAATCGCAATAGTGTATAGTAGAATATAATTTCCTTTTAACGCATTCTCTTTACTGATTAAACGTTATAAATACTATAAGGAATGGCAAATGATAACCCTAGAAACAGGAACAAAATTTGATCAATATTTTACTAAACATTATATTTTAATTTATTTCTAAGGAAGAAAATATAATATTCTATGTATAAAATCTTTATAAGGTTTATGTTTATTAACTTCTGTAACGATGATGCAAGAAGTAATTTAATGAGTTTCGAAGTAAATGTTAAAAATTGAAGGAGGAATTTCGTGTGACAACACATTGATATTTCAATACATGGCTTAGATACTCTTGAAATTATTATCTTTTGACACATGAGGGGAAGAAATTTAACGTCTCTGTTACGTTTCGGGTTTCCAATTGGTACTCACAAATTAATACTCAGCTGTTTAAGAATATTCTTAGTTTGCATTTGTTATGATTAATTATTACTTTAAAATACTATTTTTAACTTAAAAAATCTTGTTCTGCATCTGAAAAATAACTTTAATAAACTTTTTTCTCAAAATGTAAGCATTTTTAGTTTAAAAAAATTATTTCGCATTTTTGTATTTTAGACTTGGCCCGCATTTTCAAACATCGTTAATCAAATACTTTATGAGAAATACTTCTAAATTTCTACTTATTTATTATTAATGGTAAAAAAAAGAAATATTTAATTGAGTTACACTTTATACACGTACTTTTACAAGCTGCCGTCTTCGTTAAAGTATGTAAAGTATTGAATAGAAAACAATCTAAATATTTTGCTGAATATTTCATGTGACACAACTGAACCTGCTTTAAAAGAATGATAATAAAATCGAGCTGCAATATATGTGGAACATATCATTTAGAATTGGGCGGAGTATTCGAAGAGTGAATATTATCTCACTCAACATTATCCGATCAAAAGTACTTATTTAATCACTGAACAGGATTTGAAACATATTGCTAGTAGGATTTCTTTTCAGTTGTCTGATAATTGTTAAAATCCGCTTAATTTTTTTCTCGATGAATTTTCTCAGATATGATTATATCTTAAAAATATATCCCCTTTTCATACGCATTAGTACGTTAAGGGGAAAAACTTGGATAACTCTCATGGGGCTTGGCCAACTATTGCACAGAGAATAAATGATTTAAACGCAAAAATTTGGATTAATGTTGGAGAAGTAGTTAAGGTTGTCGGTTAAGTTCATAAGCAGTCTTTCTAAAATGTTTGAATCTATCTTGTCTTATTGAGAATCCAAAACCATTATGTATTTTGGGAAAGTGAGTATATATAATATCATTTTTAATTATTTTAATTTGTAGTCAGGGTTTTATTTTATATCTGATTCTTTGTTTGTTATGTGTTTTAATTTTAAGATTTATAACCTAACTGGCATTGTACTTGCTTCGCATGTTAAATAAAACCTTAAAAAAGCAATGTCTAATTATAGGCATTTTAAAATTAATAACATCATCAAAACACAAATCAAATTTTACTAAATAAATATTTCATAAACTGAAGGAAAATTTATGCCTGTGATTGTTTCTATAATTTTTCATTTTGATTGAAATCAGTAATTATGAGTAGCTCATTCAGAATAAGGGGTCTTAATATATTTACTATAGATACATGTAAGGCATGCGTAATGTTATGTCATAATTCTTATGACCTAGTTTCAGAAACCAACGATCTTAATTGTTACCCCTGAGGTAATATAGTTGTATATTCGCACGGTGCCATGTATAAGCAGAAAACTATCGGCAAATTCATTTGCTTTGTTTTAAATACTATTAGTGACATATATAAAGTAAAAACGAGTGCCAAGAATTTTGTTAGTAGTTTTACAAATTCATAGTTATATATCTTACAGGCATTAAGCTGAACCCTTAAAAACTATTATTTGGCAAGAGGTGACGCATATCAAATAGAACATCGCTAAAGATCCTTTAGATTGGGAAGTGTGAATGAGGAAAGGAAAGTGAAAGTTCAGATCTCAGACTTTTTTAAAATCTAATTTGGTTCAAAATTGTAGAGCGTGTTGGCTATGTTAAGAGGATATTGAAATTGGTAGAAACAAGATCCCCAAAACATCAAAAAGAAGGAAAATAAGCTTACTTATTACACTGCCTAACTAGTACCTCAAACTCATGACATCCTCAATTTTAATTGGTATGCAACAAATCTTACGTTAATGCTATGGAAATAAATATATCTTTAAGCCATTCCTAATTAATTCTGAAAATTAGCTTTACAATTATTTATCCATAAAAGATCTTCGAAAGTTACATCAAAAGCATACTTTCATTCATTTTAAAACTCAATAAATAATCTATACTTTTACCGCAAAAGGACACAACCAGGTTTAATCATTGCAAATAGGTTGACAAGACTTAAAGTCACACTACTATAGTCAATTAAAAACATGTCGATCATGAACATTGTCAGTTAACACGCATAGCACTTGTAACATCCGGCTGTTGAACAGGAGTATTATAGATAACTACGTAATTTAATGATGGGGTGACATGTTACATCAGTTTGCAATCTAGACTCTCTCCTGTAGCTACAGTAATCGATCATGAAGGATTTATGGCCTCTTAAATAGATATCTACAGATTGAATGAGTACCAGGTTTCAGAGAAATTAATAAAATACTTATATTTTTAAGCTATTAATATAAAATTCGTGATTGTATCGTTAGTTCAAAATATGATTCAAAAATTTATCTCCGCTTATTCCATATAGAGTAATAATTTATGTTGTATTATTGCATCATGCAATATTATCTTTCATTACATTGGATATATTTTTTCTAAGTTTTTTCCCCTGTTTCAGATGGAGATTCTCTGATGCATAATTCAATCATTTAAATCATTCAATTTTTAATTAGTTTCAATTTATTTTGCAATATTTTTGCTAATTTCTTTCAACAATAACCTTGAAATTTATTTCACTCTCATTAATTGAGAAACATAATTAGAATAGTCACTTTCAGGAATATTGGGTCTTTTTCCCCAGTTTTTCACAAAATTGAACTTGCTAATTTTTTTTGCTTCAGTACATTAATTTTTCTCTTATTATTGTACGAATAAAGCTGCTAAACCTTGATAATGCATACTTTTACTAAATCATAAGCGTACAAATTAAGTAAACAGACGTCTTTCGTCCCGTGTTATTTTTTAACCTTGACAATTCTTATGTACAGAATTTGATTATAAAAATTCAAAATCACTTTCAATGGATTCAGGACTTAATACTTTCGTCTGATCTTTCTTTTTTCTAAAGCAAATCGCGAAAGACTTTACGCGAAGTAATTTACTTTAACTATTCGAATATGTAAGCACTTTACGTACGAATAGTTTTCAAACTTCATTGCTTTAATATAGTTTTCTTAAAAAAATAAAATTCGAATGAAGTCGTTTTTATTCCAGAGAACTTTTTTCTTTTAAGCTGAAAGGATGAATAAGAACTACAAATTAAATCTTATAAACTATTATTCCTTTTTGAAATGAAATTATTTTCAGAGATATCACGTATTATTATATATTGTACCAGTAAAATGTTTTTATATTTCAAATATGAGAGAAGAATTAAAATAATGCAGATTATGTTTCATAAAACTGTTTTTGTGTAAGAATAAAATAGTATATTCACGTTTTATTGTTAGTATGAAAGAATTAGTTTTATGAACCATTTAATAAATGAATTGTTCCCCGGTTTTGAAAATGATATTATACTACAATTCCTTAGAATTTTAATTTGGTTTTAAACATTTTATTGTACTCCACCATTTATTGAATTGTGAGCTTGGATAATTTACTTCCATTGGCACCTATATTTAATTTAAACTGATAAGTATGCATTCTAATGACTTATATATTAAAATATTTGCAGTTTTTCAGCATGGGACGCCGTGTTGAGATTGTGTTATAGCAAAGAGTTTATTTAATAATAGCCTGGATCATGCTCCATTTGAAAATCAACATATTTTATTTAACTAGTTTTATTATTATATATATATAGCTCTAGAAATAGTTGGAACTATGAAATTGCTGTAAGTTGTCAGCTTTATTCAACACGTAAATCAGCAACTGTTTTATGGTGACCATGCATGCAACTGTTTTATGGGGTCATGCACGTTAAATCTGTAACCCTGATGCAAGTTAAATCTGTAAATGCTCAAAATCCTTCTATTGGCGTGGTGTGAAAGTTTGAAGATTGAAGTGCCAGCAGTAGTGTAGACCTCATCACTTGATCAAAGCTCGAAATTACGAGGTCCAATAGTTCTCGTGTTGCTTCTACCGCTACTTTAATATGACCAATCAAAACTATCATTTGACCATGCTGATAATTATACTGTGCTAGTGCCGGTAATAATTCTATGTACAAGTCGGCTATTTTAATCTTGTCCTGTTTTGCTTGGGATGTACAGTATCATTCGATTATATAACTCATTATGTCACTGAATAATATTTTTAATTATAAAATATTAGAATTTCAAAGAAAACTGGAATAAGTGCTTACTAAGAGACCTTCTATTATAATTCCGATTGCAACTGTAATAGCATAATGTAAGCTTTATTTATGCACCAAAACAAAATGCAAATAAAAATTATCTTCTAAACTACCAAATCATTTTTATATTGATTTACTTTTAAGCATAAAGATAAAGAATGATCAGCAGTAGAAACAAATGAGGTACTTTGACGTGTTTGCCAATTTTTTGTTACTTGATTAGAAGAACACATCCTTAAAGTTTAACTTTTGTTTTCTGTGGGCAGAAAGGACGTTTATAATTTTCATATTAACTTAGTCAAGACTTTTAAGATACTGATCAATCAACGCTAATTATACTTAAAAAATTGACGTTATAAATCATTATTTTATCGTAATTTTTTCTACTAAGAGAATCACTCCAGTATACAATCTACGTAGTTTCTTTTTTTTTATGAAATTAATTTGTTTCGTCCTTATATATAATTCCATTCATTTCATGATACGTTGAATATTGCATAAAAATTCAGTTGCAGTGTTTTATAACGAATTTCACTCTAAATCTTTTATGTTTGTTGACATCCTCAAACATACACACCTCCTCCAAACTGCCACACTGTCCGTCAACGGGGAGTTTAATTTTGAAATATATTTAAACCATGAATGATAATGAAGAATTTCTAATACGTTTAATTAATAGGTACGGATTTCTCAAAAGCAAATAAATTTCGAAAAAGTGCGTAAAAAATAATGCATGATATTTTTTTATTCCATTAATACGTCTTTTTTTACTGTAATTCAAAGAATATAGTCAGATGTAGTATGCATTTTTTTTCAGATAAGAAATTATAACGTTATTAAAGTATATTTGTTATTGAGGGTGATAAAATATAAAGCAGTTTATTATGAATTGCTATAAATTTAAAAAAAAAAAGTATCCAATATGTACTCAATTTTTAATTTGATGCTATTTTTTTTTTAATTTATAATTTAAAACATAGGAGGCGAAGTAGGAATGTTAATGAATGTAGAAAGAACTTTATTTATTAAAACGGTGATTAATATTCGAATTGAAATATAAGGTTATCTGCAAGTAGATAAGTTACAAGAATTTATAGGTAGTCTATAAATCTAATAAGATATGATTTAACCTTAGTTAAAAGGCAGTCAGAAATTTTCAATTAAATGAGACAGTAAAGTTGCTGAAATTTAAAATGTATGATTCTAGTTGTAATAACATATATACCTAACCATTTAAATACAAACAAACTGTTGATAGTTTATGTTAAACAAGAATCACATGTTAATAAATTTCTTCATGCATAATCATGAAAGCAATTACAAATCCATTACAAGTACCACCGTCTTTTAAAAAGAAATATAGAATCCATTTCGAAGTCAACGCTCTCAAAGGTGAATACCTGTTACTCTCACTTTCTGAAGGATTGGGCAACGTAATTGACCCTCGTCTTCCGTTGACAATGACCTCTACAAAGGCGGTATCGAGTAGGTGGTACTTGGGCGTGAGAGGGAGGAGGCGATTCATCCAGGTGGGTAGACATCGTTTTATTCTGAGCCCAAATTTGGTAAACGGTGGGTAGACAGGCGTCGTTTTCGAAGGGTGACGGTAATTCGCGTGACGGATGTTGTAACTTTATTATACATGGAATAAATGGGATGAGTCAGAGAAAGAAATCTGTAATATTCTGACAAATAAAAGTAAAAATTTAATTCGTTTTTTTTATTTTCTATCAAAGCGTTAAAACTGTTAATAGTGAAGTAATTTATATTTCTGCATGTCAAAAAGTAGCGTTGCTTAGTCGAATATAAAATAGTGATCACGTATCCAATAGTTGTAGTTAAATAAATACATTTAATTAAAAAGAGAAAAATAGGAAGCAAATAATAATTTTACATGCTCTTTGCTAAAAGAACTTTATAAATATATGTAGTTATTGTTGTATTTAAAGTGAATCAGAATGAGAAAATCAATTTAAAAATATACAAATTTAATTCAAAACATTTACGTTAAATAAATTTATTCCAAATTTAAATAACTTTCTTATCTTTACCCCATTTAAAGTCTTTTTATTAATTGAAAAATATTTTTTTGCTCTCTATAATCAAAAAAAAAAAAAAAATTAAATGTGTCTTGCATAATGAAACATAATTCCATATTTTGAATGCTATTATATCAAAAAATGAAAGAAAAATAACCTGCTAAAAACAAATAACCAACTGCAAATAAATCGGTCTTACAAATTTGAAGAAAACAATTGAAACAAAATTGCTCAAAATGTTGAAGTTTTCTACATTTTTAAAGTAAGGACCTTCATCACCATGATTTATTTTAATATTCAAAACTTAAGAATTCTTATGAATATCAAGTTTTCAGTAATTTTACATTTTAGAAGTCTCGTCACATACAGTTTTCTTCGAAATTTTTATTGTTTTTAACTGTCTTATAAATTTATTCTTCTTTAAGCATCCCGTAAAGTCACAAACAAAACATTTCAGGAAGTATATTTTCACCGAAATTTTCATTTCTTAATGAACTTTATCAAGCCTTTTGTCGAGAGTAAAATAGCAAGAAACATTGCTAAATGCATTAATAAATTTCTGATTGTGAACTAGCGGGAAGCTTGTTATGTAATGAATTATTCAAAGTAACTAGCATTTCAAATAAACTTATGCTATCTTGTACATTCAGTTATAATAGTTTCTTATCATATTAATGGTACAATAAAATATGCTAAGCAATCACAGATAGTTTGTAGAAGCTTTGTACATAGATTCTTTGTATTGAATAATTACAACATATTATATAATGCAGACATATTTACAACATATTAGTATAATTTCAGACCATATTGTTTAACAATAAAAAAAAAACTAATAAATTAAACAAAAAATTAGTAAATTTTATTTTTTTCTCTCGTTTTGGAATATACTGCCAAATTAATTAAGCACTTATACAATTTTTATGCAAAGAAATAATAGATTTCGATCTTAGTACAAATATGAAATTAAATCTCTGTATTCTAAATGTAACAAGAATGCATGTAGTAACCATAAAGATTCTGTAAGATAAACAATAATCACAGAGAAAGTAGTTTCTGATATTCAATTATAGATTTCACGAGTCGAAAATGCATTATCATTGACTAAAACTTATCTTTATAGCATTTAAAACTGTTTAAATTGTATTTTGGTTGGTAAGAAAGTAGCCAGGAATAAATCGATTATACAAACACATTAGCTTGAAGAGAAAAAAATTAAGTTTCTTTTTTTTTCTTCTCAATTAAAAATTTAAAAATGTTGGATTACAAAAATTGTTTACTTCTTGCGTTTACAAGATATAAATGAAAATATTGAAGTAAATATTGTATTTCTGTGTCTTAAAAGTATTACTAAGTCAATTGTATTTCAAGAAAGTTTATAGAATCAGTCTAGTGTACGAATATTTTGTCATATTATTTATTTTTTGAAGACATTAGCTTGCAAAAATATTTTTTGAAGGTATTGACATCATAATCATAAACACATTTAAAATGATAATACCTTAAAAATTATATAAAGTATCAGTATTTATATCGGTATTTAACATTATACTGGGCTGTGTCTGATATGTTTATTGTTTCCACCTTTAAGCAAGATAAACAGATACTTCGATATTAGGTTCTTAGGGCTTATTAATAAATATTAGAAATACAATTACAAAGAGAAGCTTATTTATTCACAAATACTAAGTTCATATTGAAGGGACATGATATTTTTGTCTCATCAAGTTCTAACGTTTAAACATCCTTTGACGAATGGTTACGTAAAACTTTATAACTGCGATCCTTTTTTCGCAAATTTCTGACATTTTATTCTGTTTTTACGTTTTTATCGCAACCACTGCATTATAATTGTATATTAACAAAATCCATACATTCTTATAGATGCTCAAACCCAACAATATTTCGAGAATCGATTTTGATCCAAAATACAATTTTTCAAGATATTAATCAGTTTAATTAAGCAGTTGATACTATTTTTCTACGTTTTATTTTGTGTCCCAAGTTTCAGTCTAAATAAACGAAAAAAATCAGCAAGGGTACAGTTATATAACCTCAATCACGTGAATTAATCAAACGATGACTAAAATAAAATGTTCTTATAATTAAAATGTATGATATTTAAATATTTCTTAAAATAAATGTGCGGTAGTAAAATTTTCATCGTTTTTAACTATAGTATGCCTCAGTTATTAACGTCTCAAATTATGTGTATTTCCAACTCCTCTCAAACCCAAGCCTGGACAAAGATTCTTTAAAAAAAAATATTGCTAACACTTGCGTACTTGGGGGAATCCAATATCAAAATTTTAAATCTTTCCAAGTTGCTTTAATGATCTCCCAAAGGAACTGTTATTTAGATTTATAGCTTTTAGCCTCAAGCAATTATATCTGATATTTAGTAGGTTTTTCCGAAACCGCGGCATGCTTCCATATTTTTATGAACTGCTTCTTTCTATAACAGTGAGATAAATCATGCTCAATATTACTATCTAATATTTAAAGCATATTTAATCTAACCACTTGTGCTTAAAGAAAAAAAACAAGTACTGAGCTTATTTTAAAGTATATAATCTAATAACGATTTAACTCTCGTACACTGCATTGTTATCTATTAGTTACTGAAGATATTTTATGCTCAGAATTGTAAGATATTTTATTACTTAAGATATTGAAGATATTTTATTTTATTATCAGAATTGTTGTTGTTATAAGAGAAATATTTTCTATTTATTTAGTAAATTAAAGCATGATTTATTTACGTTTTTTAAAATTATATTTGCGTGTAAATATAGACCTATCGTATTTAAATATTTTTAAAGATGTCTTTAATGTTTTATTAGTTTTGTTTATAAAAATTATTTGAATGTGCATGAAAACATGCTTAACTAAAGAAATAATTAATCCATTTTTCTCGATACTGCATTTAAGGCTACTATGCTATCAGTAAGCGACAGTTACTGGACACATTTTAGTAAGATAACACTTTTGATTCATCATAAACTTAAGAATTTATATTAAATTTATTGAAGTTTCGCCTTCAGAGAATATAATGGATTAAATGTAGAAAATGAATGTATCACGTTTTGTTGCTTTCAATTAAAGAGGAAAGGCTCAAGTAAATTTAATACCATTGAAAAAATACATTCGCTTAAATGGTTAGTTATAAAAATCAAACATTGTGCTCTGTATCGGAATCTCGCGAACATTTACCGAATTTTTAATACTAAATTTGAATACAATATATATTCATTCGATTATTACAAAAATGATTCTGCTAAAAATAAAGTTGTGAAATGCTATTGCCATTAATGTCTTTTATTGATTTAGTTATAAAAATTTTTCCTTCTATGGCTGAAATTCGAATTCCATGTAATTTTTGGTTTTTTGACCTATATTAATACTCATGAAAAATTTTAAGAAGTTTTTTAACATTCAATAGGTAGTTCAGAAATAAAAAAGGAATTCTTAATAAGATTCAAAAGAAAAATTAATTCTGTAAAAATAATACAAAATACTTAGACTTTTTGTTTGAAGCGAATGAAATGTTGAATAATAGACATTTTTTTTTTTTATAAATCGATCAATTTTTAATTAAGTTGAAAGGTTTCTATATTATAAATACTACCTTAAGCAAAAAAATAAACTTCAACTTCATTATTATTAACGTATAAATATGAAATTGCTGATAAATTTAGCATGCTGTTTCTGCACAAAAATAAATTAATTTTCGTTCATAAATTCAGATTGAAAGATTTATCATCAAAATAGGTGAAATTGCTGAAATAATAAGTTGATTTTTGTAGAATTATCCAGTTATTCTTTGAAGTCAACATATCTAATTGTGATTTTCATTTGAGGTAAAATAAATATACTAAATAACATATTATTACTAGGGGAAATTCACTTTTCAAGCTATGATAAAAGCATTACTGATATTAAATTTTTTATTGATATAGCCATCAAAAAATATACTGTTTTATTATTGTATACTTAAATTTAAATTTACTATAAAAAACTTTTTTAGCAAATTGATTACCATAATTTATTAAAGGGAACTTCAAGGAGAATCAGCTTTTTAAATTGAGAATACTTCCAATAAAATTTTGGGAAATATTTTTGGTGCACACAACTTCAGATTGCTTAATAAAATAAACAACTGAATATCGCAACGCAAATAGACTCAAATTTAAGATCCAGATGCTCTCAGGTAATCTTATTATATATTCGCGTTAAACCCCACGTTGTAGTTGAGGATAGTGAATTTCCTCTGAATCTAAAAGCAAAAACATTTAATAGCTTTTACCGAAAGAGATTTGTAACACAATTGAAAGTTACATTTAGAACAATTTCATTTAAAGTGGAGAATAAACAGATGAGACATTTTACTAGATATTTGGATTGTAGTAAACTATATTTGAGGTGTGTCGTATAACATAACCGGAATAATTTTTTGTTTCTTTTAGCATAGTGAAGCATATTTAAATAGATTATATAAATAATTAGTATGATTTTCAAACATTATAAATATCAAAAAAAATTGAGAGTAGGATATCATTTTATTGGCTTTATTTTGTAAGTAAATAAATTTAAATTTTGTTTTATGGATAGTAAAAAAAATCCTTTTATCTTCCTTTAAAAAAGAAAGGAAAATATAGGTAAATGCTATAAGATGAGACACAGCCTTTCAGATATAGAGACACCATTATTCTCCCCATCAATCATTGAAGTGACATATTTTTCCCTTACAAAAATGAAAAATGAAGTAAATGCTAAGGATAATTAATAGCACCACTATGGAAGCGAAATACTTCAGAAAGAAAAAAAAATATTACGTAGATTAAGCTCCACATTTTTTTTTTTTTTTTTTTTTTTTTTTTTTGAAAATATACTATAGCAACGTGCATCAGATTTCCTAGTCGAGTATTTCGATAATTTAGTGCATTCACGTTCTAAAAATTCTTTTGGTATACTGAACTTATGTATGAATGAAGATATCACCTTCTTTAATGAGACGAAACTTAAAAATGAAACACATTTAACACTGTACAGATTTCCAAGAAGAAAGAAATTCTTCAAACTTATAGACAGAAACATCTAATATTACAACCAATCACAGGGCTTAAAACTAAATTTGAATTACGTCGCAAGTCGTCTGAGAAAGACAACCAAAGAACTCGAATTTCAGTGGCTGACCATTTGATGTTTTTATCTAAACATTTCTCTTTTAGATAATGCGTTGCATGACATACCAAATTTGCTCAGATTTATAGATTTGGATTAATATCGCAAAACTTTAAATTCAGGTGATAGCTTCAATAACAATCATATAACTCTTTTTGAAATCTGTAGAAAGGAGAGTTAATATATTTAAAAATGATAAAACTATTATAATTAGTATACATCATCAACAAGATCATTTTGTCACAAAGAATTCACTTCGTATCGTAGACTAGTCACGGACTTTTGAAAACATGAAAGTGATATCCAGGTGGTTAAGCAAATACCTTTATGAATTACTCATCAGCTAGTATAGTTGTCTACTGAAAGACAGAATATATTTGTTTATGGGTTTCGAATCCTCACAAATCCTTCCATCTCCTTGACGCAGTTAGAAACACTACTCGTCGTACTTATTTACAGTCATCGCAGATTTGGTATTCTTTTTAATTAATTTCCATCAATATTGAATTCGCCCTTTCTTTGCATAAGTGTTTATTCACTGGAACTCGTTTATTATCGAGTAGTCATTGAAGGGACTTGTTTGATGATCGGCTTCTAAATCCTAAATACTGTATGTTACGTTAAAGAACGTTGCACAGCTCGAACACTGACACTTATTGAAACACCGGATTGTTACTAGAAAAAAGGTTGCTTCACTTGGAACAACTTCTGACCACCAAAAATGGTGAATTTTACTCAATCTATTTTTACTACTATGCTTTTGTCTTTAAACTAAGCTTGTTGGATTTGTAATGATTATTCTTTAAAATTTTAAGATTAGAATTTATCAGTTAAACTCCATGATTTAATTTGTATCGCCAATGATGATATCACTTGAAACAGATTTTGAGTTTTTGTCATTCATATGGAAAAAACAACTCTGATAACTTGGACAAGAGTGTTTATCACTTTAAATACATTATTTAGGATGAAAAGTGTATGCATAAAGTCCTTTTCTGGTTTTTCCTTAAGTTCCTTTGTAGAAATTTCTTTGAGCTTGCTGTGTAAAAAATTAAGATATTTTAAGTTCAGAGATGATGACTCTTTAAATTACTCTTCATCTTTCAACTAATCCATCTTCTGATATTGTGTACATGAACATAAGTTCTGGTGATGGCGCGTAAATTAAAGGAATGCACATTTATCAGAGTACTTATTGAAAAGTGTATAAAATTTTGTTTTTCAGTTCTTTCTTCCGATTTTGGAAGAAAGTATTTTAAGTTCTTAAGGAGTTTTGAAATATTTGTTACCAATTAGTAGAATTTGAAAAAATTTGTTTCTTGATAACAAACTTAAGAAGTGATTGAAATTTATTTTCTGCTAAATAGAACAATCAGGATTCCATTGTGAAGAACAATTTTGATAAATTAATTGTTTTAAAATGTTTTATATACGTTTTTTGATATACGTTATTATTTTAATGAAATTTTTAAGAGGTTTAAGAGAATTTATAAGTCAGTGCGTTCAAGTCTTAGAACACAATTAAGTGAACCCAAATGATAAATACATGGACATCTTCCTTTAAAATATACAAAATAAGTGGTACTATTCAATGCACAAATCAAGAAACTCTGGAAAATTGGATCAATAAGCATTAGCATCTTCAAAACTACTTGATTTCTTTTTACAATTTTTTACAAATTGGCATAAATATCAATATATTTTCTGCAACAATTACAATAAATCACTTACAAAGATAAATCAAATAAGCATTTGTGCATCGAATTCTTTTTCCTTTAATTCATAAGTATTGCACTTTGAAAAGAAGAAAAAGTGTACTTGATTTTAAATTTTTGTTCTCTTAAATGGATTGTAATTGCTGCAAGGGAAAAAAACACGCGTGTGTAAAAAAAGTCATTGATGAATTTTTTTTGAAACATACTTTTCCTCTGTGTAATAGTAAACTTACTGCGATACAGGAGCATTATCTGAATAGTGCTATATAGTTTTTCTTAAGTTGATCAAAAATCTAAAATGCATGAATTCTTACTTCTATATCTAAATATTATAAATATGGAATTTTTCCTAAAAACATTAATGAATCACAATTTTAATGCACACAATTGTTTTACTAACAAAGAAATTATTCACTATTTACTTGTCTTTATAGGTTTTGAAATATTTTATTCACTTTATTAACAATTACAAATATTAGAAAAATTGTTAAAATTATAGACACTTTAAGTTAATAATGCATTGTTAAATATTAGTGTATATAAATGTAGCTATTTGGCCTTTTCCAATATTATTCAACATCTACTATTTCACTTATAGGACTTATATATGACTTAATGTAAAGAGAAAAAAAAGGATTAAAATACTATTTAAAATGAGATTTATTTCAAATACAAGCAATCTCTTATAGTTATTTCCTTAAGACAATTTTATAACAGTTTTACATTAGTAGGCATATTGTGTTATCACAAGTGAAATCTTATTTTTCAGTGATATTTTAAAGTAAGATTATTTCATGGGTGTTTTGAATAAAAATATTCCGTTTGTCAACATTTTTATGATAACTTTTATGATATTTATAAAAAATCGTGCAGGTTCTTAGCTTCTTTATAAAAAAAATGTTCATCGTTTTCACTGAAAAGAAAAAATTATGATATTTTGCTAAAGGTAAGAGAAAATTATATAGACATTATGAGGATTTTCAGAAGGGAAATAAAGACCACTTCCATTTCCAATTACAAAAAAATACAAGAAGATACATTTTCAGGGTTTTTTTCTGAAAATGTATCTTCAACCGAGTGCAATTTTTTTTATAATGAAGTCCAAATACAAATATATTAAATTCATCAAACTTTCTAATGAAAATTAAATATAATGTATTCGTTTGTAGTGTTTACAAGTAAAAAAAAGAGAACTACTTTTCTTCCAAAATTATATAGGAAAAGACAAGAGATGAAAAAATATCACTTTACATTTTTTGAACTTACATTAAATGGTTTCTTATAAATATATTTACCTGGGAATCTTTTTAAAGCATCCTTTTTTTAAACTCAAAAGTGACTAGGGGGAAAAAATGAGAAGTTTGAATGGAAACATCTTTTCGATGCTTAGCTTCAGTATAGACTCTAAGTAAATTACCGTTAATTTTATTGATCAACTTATTTAAAGTCCTCCAAATTTTAAAATTAAAAAAATAGAAGATATATATTTCTTATGTGATTCTAACGCTATTTTTTTTATTTTAAAACGATAAGAAATGTATTCATTCTCAGAAAAAAAATTTAATCAATTTCAGAATTAATAGTTATCGTTCATTATCATGTGTGCAATTATTATTGGCGTAGAGAGATTTGATAAACATTGAATAATTCATTCGATTATTTTTTACACTTTGTTGGATTAAAATGGAAACGTGACCTATACACTACAAGAAAAAATAGAAACTAAATAATCCTAATTTAGAATTATTATAGTGCGTTAAATTTGGAAAATTGAAATTACAGCGATACAAGAACCACACATGAAACATGAAAATGCAGTGGTGCGCGAAAACATTAAGCTTGGAATGAAAATAGCCCATTAACCAGACATAATTTTTAGACAAATTTCAAGTTTTATCCTTACTAATGAAGGAATTTGAAAACAAAACGGCTGAAACAATGTTATTTAAAAATGTTTCTCTTTCATTTCATAATCTATTGAAATGAACTTTAGTAAAACCAGATTGTGTACACGTAAACATAGTTCAAAAATTTTTAAAAGAGCAAATAATCACAATTTCATATTTTAATATATTTGTTTACATAAAAAATCTTACTAATAATGTGTTACCACCGACAATTTATGCGTACAATACAATATTGTAAACACACATTTGCAAAATAAAATTTTTTTCTCAAAATAAAACATTATAGTAATCAATTTTCATTTCATAAATTTAAGAAATTTTAGTGACTGTGAGAGTTTTCAAATTTTTTAAATAATTCTAAATTAAAAAAGAGTCTAATTTATTAACCATATAGTTTCACATTATAGATTTCACATAGTTTACGTCATACCAAACTCTAAATAGAACGAAACAAAACATTATAGATAGAAATTAATTTATAAAATTTTAGCAAATTTAAATGTCAAAAATGTACCAATTTACATAAACCTGATTAGATATCAAGTACTTATCAATATAAATACTAATTTAATTTTATATAACACACATTATTTTTCAAAGAAGCGAATTTCTGGGAGTAAGACACATCATAAAACAATCGACACACAATAGAATTTTCATCATTTCAGAATTTTCGAAGTCATAAAATAATTTCTTAAATTAATTCATATATGAAATATATTAAATTTTAACACTACCAATTCTTATATTTTATGTTTCATTTTCATCCAATTTCATGTAATCATATTGTTGTATTGTAAATGAAATTTTAAAACAACTTCACAAATTCAATATTATATGAAAGAAATACTTCTTCAACCTTTCTGCTTAATTATTATTGATTTAATAAACTATCATAACTTCGAAATCTTCATAACTAAAACTAATCTTTTGTTGAAGTTTAGAATCCAAGTAAAGTCGATATTTTTTTTAAAAAAATCCAATTCAAAGCAACTGAAGAGTTATGTACCGTTTACGGATAGATAGATTATGATTGTATCCATTCTTGCGTATTCTTTCTAAATTAGTGTAAGTATTTCTTTTTCAACTCTGAAGCTTGGAATACCTTTCAGGTACTTTGTATGAGGTTTCTGAAAACAACTTGTTGTAGAAGTTCTTTTTCAATTCTCGGAAAGGCATTATTCATTTACTGTACTTAAATTTTTCTTCGCGAAGAACAGTTACTGGTTGCTTACACGAACATTAATTTGTAAAAGCTTTACTTCAAATGGAGAGGAAGAATCTGACAAGTTTCATTTAATGTCGAGCCTTTTAAAAAGACATTTAACTATTAACACTGAAAATAGGTTATTCTCTAAGCATTTATAGGTTTTTAAAAAAGGTTATTCTCTAAGCATTCTAAGCTAAATTATTTTTTTGAGGGATGCTGGTACATCATTGCGGAACAGTTGGCAAACAAGGATCCTAATGGAATTCCTACAAAATAATTATCACATTTCATTTCGGCTTTATTGCTAGTGGAGGAGGAAACAAAATCAAGTTTTTTGCATAGTAATCGATGCTTAGTGCACTATGTGGTTTGATGCTGATGGTATTTTACTAACAAAAGAGGACATGGTATAAACACTTCGTTGAGCAAAGCAGAGGCAGACAAAAACGTACTTATTCTTATATGGCAGAAAGTTGAGCGAAAGAGAAAACCAGGAGGAAACCACAAATTACAAGATTACAAAATATAAGGAATTTCCTTATTTTGAGTTTGGGAAGTCTGTCGCTTCGTGTGACTCGAGAGAGAAAGTAGAAATAAGTTTTATGTGAGAAATATTGTGTTAAAATAACACATTTTTCAAAGCAATAAGGGATACATCTAATTTATCTACTCAAATACACACACACACACATATATATATATATATATATATATATATAGATAAATATATACATACATACATACATATATATATATATATATATATATATATATATATATACATATAGATAGATACACACACACACACATATATATATATTGTGTGTGTAGTAGTACATATATATGTAATATGTATATGTGTGTATTGAATTCTTTTGACTGTGATCGCTTTGAAATGGAAGTAATTGTTTAAATGCAAGTGAATATCATATAAATTTATAAAAAAAAAAGTTTACGCATTACTTTCAGAAAGTTTCTCATACACAAATAGTTTTGAGAATTTTAAGCCTAAAAGTTTCTGTATTATCTTATTACTCCTAACAATGGCAATGCCTTATCTTTTATTGGACAATGTTAGGCTTATTATTTGTTGGTGTAGTTTCGCTATTTTCTAACAGTAAGAGTGAGAAAAGAAAATAACACTCGGCGATAGCAAGTGAGGAGATGATAAAAACAAAGGAACAAAGCAAGACTATGGTTCTTTTTCTCTTTTTCTGTTGTATCTTTCCATTTCCTGTTCAGACGAACTCACGGTCAAGAAGGGAACGTGAAAGTGTTACATGAAGATAAAGCCACGAATAGAATAGATGGGAGATATGCTGGAGTTTTGTTTTTGATTTGGTTTAGTTAGAACAAGGTGGCAACATTTTTGTTTCTAGACTATTGCCAACAAAGTTCACCTTTGTTCGAAGATGTTTCTTACAATCTTAATGTGACGTAATGAGAACAAACAAACGTGGAACTATAGATAATGTAATCTCATGTATAATATTGCTTACGATTGACATTTGGAAAGGTGAGAGATAGTGCATGTAACTCAAATAAATATATAAGAAACAGAAAGCTGCAATACATATCTAACTTTGTATTTAAGGCAATTGAATATGATTATTAGAACTGTATTTTCTGATAATATTATTTTAGGGAAGTAAAGTTATAGTTTATTTTAATCTTCATATTCTATTTTAGAGAAATGATGAAGGAAAAACATATGTATCCTTTATAAATGAAATATGCATAAGTACTATATGTATAGGAATTTTACGATATAATCAACAACAGATTCTAAATACTTATTTCTAAGGGGCAATTCTGTAACCTTTTTGGAGGATTTTCATGGTATAAAAGAAACATTCTAAATACAAATTTATTCTTTGTTGATTAGACTAAAAGGTTTTTATGTGGTTATGCTACTGCAATAGTTAAAAATTTATTTACTATCCCTGCACTTTAAGAAGAAATAGGACAGCGTCCATTTGTTCCAAGTAGAGTTAATGCGTATGTATTTTTCTCCATCTAACTCCTATAAAAAATAGAAGTCAGAAATATGTTAAGAATATAGAATTTTTGAAGAAGTATAATTTTTAAATGTAATTTTTAGTTATACCAGACTGAAATATGTAACTAGGAATGAACTCGGTTAAGTATTTTTGATTTTTAATTATTAAATGAATAAAATAGAAATTTATGCAAAACGTTGAAAAATAAGCAAAGCATCTCAGAAATAAATAGATTTTTACTAGAAAAATGTTTTCAGTTTAAATATTACTCCGAAAAGAATCCACTTAATTTTTCTCTCTCGCCAAATCAAATAGCTTAATAATAAATACAAATTAAAGTAATCTAATTTTAGCAAACATATGAATATATATTTTTATCTTTATCTTTATAAGTACTATACAACTATTTTATACTTATTTTATAAGATTAAATACCTAAAAACAAAATACTCTGTGTTTATATATTAGTAAAATTCACTGAATTTATTAAAATTATATATATATATATATTATAAAATTATATATATATATATATGATACAATGATTTAGTAATATTTGTACATTACTCCATGTGTCTCTAAGGTAACTTAGTGGTCATGGTCGCGGAATTGCAGGCGACGGTTTCCATCGAAACGATGGTTCGTGCTTTGATACCACTAAAGACTTTACGTGTAGTCGAAGCTTATGCATGTTAAATCTGTCAAGGATCAAATTCCCCCTCTCTCATTGGAGTTGTCATCCTCGTCGCTTGACTGAGGCTCAAAATTATGAAGTTCGTCACCAATAGTCATCTTATTGTTTACAGTGCGACATTAATATATATATAAACACAATCAATCAAATTTACTCCAAGGTATACAGATAAAATACAAAACTTGTTATTTTTAATTGAAATGGATATTTTGTTTATAAGATACATGAGTAAATCTGTAAAATGAGAGTTTCATTATTTGTTAAAACGCATTTGATATTTGTGTGTTTGATTCAGTTATCTTATTCCGACATCTCCAATCAGTTTTAAATCTCACTTCTAGAAAATTGAGAAATTACCCAAATCCGAGGACAAATTACTTGAGGAAGAGAGAAATTTTCCTATATACACACATATACATAATACATATATATATATATATATATAACATGTTTGAAGCTTAAGCTTACAATTTCCTTCTAGAGCAGAATATTTGCATTACATTTTATATTTTTAGTACATTTTCATAAATATATTTTCAGCTGTAGTACATATTCAGAAGAAAATGTCCTGAATCATTGAAAAAAAAATGTAAAGATTACTAGCTTTATTCATTAAAGCGTTACTCAAGTAATGATTGATGACTCAATCTTCAGTCATTTTATAAGTCCATGACCTGTCATTAGTAAGAAGATAAGAAAATAAATATCTCTTTAGGGTAACAACCTATCATTATCATGAATTTATATATCTTCCTTTCAAAGAATTAAGAATGAAGATGATAGAAAATGAGATTAATTGTTAGTCAGTGAAGCTTCGGCTATTGTTTATTTGTAAAACTTAAAATTTAATATATAGAGGTTTTGTGTGAAGTGTAAATATATATAGCAATAGCTTATATGATTTTCTTTTTATTTTATCCCTCTTCTTTAAGGTAGATACAAAAATATCAGAATGAAATTAATGGATAAAGTCTTTGATTGGAGAGTCTTATTAAAGTCTTTTATTATTTAACATCTCAGAGTTATATTGATAAATTTCTAAGAAATATAATATTGCTTTCCATAAACATTTGTTTCATACATAATATTTTCCTGCTTGGTTTGTAATTCTGGCTATATTAATGTCTTGTAAATTTTGATAACCTTAAACATCAGTAAAAATGTTAATCATCTTTTACTTTTATAGATAATAATATATATAAAAATATATGTCCTATTTTAAGTAAACTGAGAATATATTTTTACATACTTCATTAATTTCGCTTTAAAAAAAACGAAAAAGTAAGTCATTAAAAATAAAGCAATTCAATTGAAATCAAAACTCGCTTAGAAATTCATAGTTTTAAAGTTATTGAGATAGAAAATATATTTTCATTCACATAAAATAAACGCTTATTGAGTTTTATTTATAATTCATTAGTTAAAACAAATATTATTTAAATAACAAGGGTTTTCGTTTATGAAAATATTTAAAATATTATTTGGAAACAACCATATTATTCCAATTTTAAAACCTGAAAATCTTTATGCTATCTAAGAATGAAGTTTAGATTTCCCCATATTGTAATTTTGCTAATAAATATCATCGGATATCCATTACAGTAAGAGTTAGCATTTGATATTCTACCCAAATAATGACAAACAATGAACGCAATATGTACCAAATATTTTTCTGATTACTCGTATTCTCATTATCAGTTATCAAAGCATCAAAGTAATTGTCTCTTACTCGAAATGAATATAAATATCTGTTTCTAAATTATGTCTTTCATAACTCCTTTTCCGTGCGTTTTGTGCAAATTGAGTTATATTGATAAATGTAACAAAATCCAGCGCTTAAGGATAATCATTGCTTTTACAATAATAATTTCTCAAATACTAATTTACTTAGTGTAAATTGCAGCCATGATCTAAATCAAAGCTAGTTGTTGTCTAAATTAAATAAATCCTGTAATGGTTTAAATAAGGCCTAATTTCATAAATAATTTATGTAGGTGATCTACAAGCTAGATGTCAGAAATAAAATTTTGAAAATAGGTATTTACATTTTGTGTGCTCTACAGACACAAATTTTAATTCATTTCTTATATGACACAATGCTTGTATTAGCTTTTTGATGGTGTTTATATTTTCCTTTCTAATCATAATAACGATGATTAGTTCAGGCTTTAAAAATGCATATGCTTAAAGAAATCATGTTTCACTATTAATACATTGCATACAAATGGTTATTCAAGGTCATTTCCAGTGTGTTTCTTCAACTTCAGAATATGATTGTAAGTATTTATGATAGGATACATGTTATAATATTTTCTCATCAAAATAATTCATATTGGGCCTCGAGTGATTTAGTAGGTTTCAATAGTTTTTACTGGTTTATGTCTATTAGGAATAAGAACCGTGATGAAAATATTAAATTTTTATATAAAAAACAATAGCATGTATTTTATATACAAAAAAAGAGAAATGTTGGAAAATATCAATCAGAAATTCAACAACTTCTAATAATTTGGAATATATGGTGTATTCAAATGATCAAATGATTTTGTTGTACATATTTTAACTACAATTTTCCATATTATAACATGGTTCAGCTCGTTTTCATTTATTAGATTCATTTATGAAAAAAATACCCTTCCCGACACAAAATTGTATTCGCATGTGAAATTGATATTTTTGCTAAGTCTGTTGAAACCAAAAAACACATTAGTGTTGTAAATGATTGTGTATTTTTTGTACTCTAAAGTCTCCTTAATTTTTTTCTACAGTTGTCTAGACAGTTTGTAAAAAGTTAACGTCCACAACATTATATAAAATGCTACTTCCGCAACATTTAAGTACCTTCATTTATCTATATATAAGTAATAAAAATAGTTATAAGACTTACTTAATACCTAAAACTTTCTTCATGTAGTTGCTTTTTCAAATGTTTTTTCTTAATTTTTTCCCCTTGTTTTTCGCATTGAACTAATTATTCTTTCAAAAGTAACAAGGTGTATGAAAATAATTTTTGAATTGTATATGTGGATGTTATTTATATGCAAATATCTTCTTAAACTTCAGGATAACAATCAGATATCATATGCTGTAATGGGGAGTACATTTCCTAGTTTTAGTCAAGTAGTACAATGTAATTATTTAAATGAGAATTTACAAGTCAAGCTAGTATGTTGTAGTTTGTCTATACTTTTTGTGACGCAATTCATTTAATTAGAGTTGATAAAGCATAAATTATTATTTTAATATTTTTGATGTAAGGTCAAAGATTTCAAGTAGTAAAAATTTGATGAAAAAGAAAGTTATAGCTTACTTAAATTTTTTTAAAGAAAAACGTTCCCCCAGAATAATAAAAAAATAGTCAATGTCAATAAAATATGTAGGCAATATTCTCCTTCTCACTCTCCTTCTCTCTCTCTCAGACTTACAAACAATTATTTAAACTTAATACTTTTTTATCTTATTCCCACAAACAGTTTTACGCAAATTAACTTTTGTTTAGTTCATTGACATATGTACTGAGGATTTAAATTTATCATGTATAATTAAAGTTTAACTTTTATTTAATCTGAAAAATGTATTTAATTAAAAATTTTACTTTGTAGATAAATGCATTTGTACCTTAGTATATACTTATTAATTATTTACGACCACTATTATGGAATATTAATGTTATAAAATGAAGCACATAATAATAATAAGAATTATATATTATTGGATCATTCAAGGGAATAAAATTTCATTTTTAATTTGTTTAAAATTCACTTCTCATCAATATGTAGGAAAGTAAATTAATATCATAAAATACAACGAAGACCAATAACAAAACCCAAATAAGAACCAATAATAAAAACCAAATCAATTATAAGTACATTAGATTCAAGCAGTACAGGATTATATGTCTCAGTTAAAGATAAATACTGTGACATTCGACATAAGAGTAATATTATTCAATGATATTTTCCATTCTAAAAAGTATGTTATTCATTCCACTTCCGTTATTCAGAATTGAATTCTAAATTGGTTCTAGATTTCTAATCTTTTCTTTTCATCTAGGTAACTTAATTGCAGCTGAATACGCAGAACCATTTAAAACATTTAACCTTAACACTTTTCCATTGAAACTTCACGTTGCATTATATTAACCAGAACAAGTATAAGCGCATTGATGCTTAAAATATTTGAGCTATAAAAATAATGTACGAAAAGGGGGGGATTAAAAATGCCAGTTGGTTTTATTAACATCGTACTAGAAGCAGCACGAAGACTATTGACACCGGACCTCATAATTTTGATCCTCGGTCAAATGAGGAGGACGACACCTGAGCTAGCACCATCATCCTAATTTCCAAACCATGACAACTGGGGGATTTTGAGCCATAAAAAGAAAGGGGGTGCTATTAAAAATGCATCCATTGAAAAATTCCAAGAAATACTAGAAATTTTCGTTATTTTATTTCGATTCATTTTCACAGTAACTTGTTCTCTATTGTATATTTTTTACAACAAATTTCACTTAAGATATTTAGTCTTTTTGAGTACATATAGATGAGTTGGTTTTTTGTGCATAAAGTTCCGTTAGTAATGTATCAGAATGTAGTCTTAGAACTGAATTATTTAAATTTTAAATGTTATTCCATACAAGAACCAAAATGACAAGTGCAATAATAATAATAAATGTTATTTTGGTGTATTTCTGGTACATTCTAATGTAATGCTTGTACTCAAAATATTCTACAATATATTTCAAATGGTCATTATAAAATGTTTTGTAGGGTTTGTAAGGTTTTACTCACGTAATTTATAGGAATGATTTTATACTTGTTGCAAATACATTTTAAATTTATTTTTATCCCCTTCGCTTAGAATAGCAGTCTAAATTTCCATAGAACTAATTTTTCTGCTACCTTTTTATTATTGCTTTACCTATCGATAAATAACTTGTAAATATTTTATTAAAAATGAGTTTTCCAATAAATGTGCTTGAGTAAGAGGGTATTGGGGAAAAGTTTAAGGGCGCAAGCGTCAGATATGGCTATGCTGGTCCATACTAGGCTTAACTGTGATAAAGGCGTTTGAAAAAATAGGGGGGAAAAACCACTGATTTTGGTTGACAAGAAATTGGAGATCAAAAATAGAGAACGATTACTAGGATAGAACATTATTAAATATGTTTTAAATTTCTCTAAGATTCATCACATTTCAGGCCTTGTATTCATTGTATTTTGCTTGAAATATCACTCTTGATAAATGAATTAAATGATTTCTTTTTTAAATTATGTATGGATATTTTGCAATACGCTTATATCATGCACACATTATTTTGAAAAAAAAAATATTAATAGCGTTTTATTTTATTAAAAAAAGTGAGTATCATTTTTATTGCTTATTTAATGTTTCTATTTGTATTCAAATCATTAAGATAATGATTAATGCAATTGTTTTTCGTACTTAAATGTAAAGTAATAAAATAACTACGAAAGTTTGAAATGTGACATTAAACACAACCACAAAAAGTTTGACAGTGAAATTATCTTTAACAAATTTATAATTAATTATTAAAACTAACATCAATCAAGGAGTGAATATTTGTAATGTTTTGATATAAAGCCCAATTATAGAATATAATAGGTTTCAGCTGAAATTAAATCAAGTGTATTTGAATAAATTGGAGGAAGCAGAATAAAAAAATTAAAGGAAAAAGAAACTGAAAATCTCCAGTCCCATGACAAAATTCAACACTACATAACTGAAAAGTAATTTTATTTGAACACTTTTGAAGTTAAAAATAAACGTAATATTCCTTCTATCAAATTCTTTCATTAAATTTAGATACATGTGTGTCCATTTTGCATTACTAATCTAGACATTTCCAGATGTTATGTTGAGTGACTATATTTAAATTGACCAGTTGGTATTTATATCTTAATTCAAATAATTAAAAGTAATTTTCCTCTACTAATGAATAATAAAAGTCTTATTTTCATTTATATAAACACTTTCCTGTAATCCTTCCTAATTCATCCCCAAGATATTAACAAACATCCTGCGAAAGTAAAAGAAACATTTTAATCGCTGGAAATAAGATGCAGAAAAGTTTCTGTAACGCTGATTTGTGTTTAGTATCTGAGTGATAGTTAAGAAGCTTAGGGAATACCTAATTCAATAAGCTGTCGAAGAAAGACGGGATTAGGGAGATTAAATGTTCCAGGCTAGACGGAAATTCCATAATCTTTTACGTAGCTGGGAATACTTTGATTTCCTTAACCTATATGCAGTAGGCGAGTCAAAAAAATTCTTTTTCACAAGGTTCAGATATAATTATTTTTACGTTTCTACTAACTATACATGTATGGAGAAGAGAAATATTCTTTCATTTTGAAGAATTGCTCATATTTATTAAAATTTTATATGTGATTGTAAAATCTAAGCATCTATTCCAAGAAACTCTGTTTAGTGGCACGTAAGTGTATTTATAAAACTATTTTCAAAAACATGCTTAATTAGCCATTTGAAATATATTTTATGTCCGTAGACTGAATATTACAATAATGTATTTGTGATACATTGCTAATATTCTTCAGCACCCTTATAATTTTCGTACAAGTAGAATTAATTATGTTTGGTGGATCCCCTGTTCTTAATAAATTTTGGGATCATTCAAGCTTCTTAAAATTAAGTTAAGCAAAAACACATTCTGTAAAAAATAAAGGGCAAAATAATTCTGCCGTGTTTCTACCCAACTATACATGTATATAGTTTCACTTAATGGTAATATATTTACAGTTGTTGATGTTATGAAATTTATTCATCAATATGGCCCAGGAAAGTAATTTGTGTGTAGGAGAGTTACAGATAGTAAGAAATACTCAAAATAAGTTTGTAGGAAAGTAGTAGAAAGATATATATTTAAAGTATATGTTCTAGCTTGAACTTTGAGCTTAATATTATGTGTCAGAAAAAGAAAGGTAGATAAAAATAAGGGAAAATGAGCAAAGAAAATTAATATGAAAAGTACAGATCAATTTAAGTTTACTAGATAAAAAAAATGAATAATTATGGAGATAAAGGTTTGTTCCTTGCTTTAAATTAATTAATTTCCGGATTATATCATTTGTAAAAGTACAAATTCGTTTTATAAATTATATTTAATATTCTGTATGACTTTTTATATAATTATATTGGATTACAATGATATTTAAAATTTTAATTAAATATTGTATATAAGAATATGTTATAAAAAGCATTTTATAAATAAAAATGAACCTTCTTCAGAGTTTTGCAAATTAATGCATAATGTTTCCAAAATTATTCTTTAAATGTTTTATAGTTTAAATAAATTAATATATTCTTGGATGAATAAAAATTCCATTTTAAGCTATTTCAATTAATTAAGCACTATTAAGCTAATAATTTATTTAAAAACTTAATCGCTTAGGAAGCTCATAAGTCCTAATATTATTTAAAAACTTAATCGCTTAGGAAGCTCATAA
>BMAW01028818.1:113092-132073 GCA_019974015.1 Nephila pilipes | reverse complement strand
TTATTTAAAAACTTAATCGCTTAGGAAGCTCATAAGTCCTAATATTATTTAAAAACTTAATCGCTTAGGAAGCTCATAAATCCTAATACAATGCTACATTTCCTAACACATTACATTTTAAAACCAATCATTTGTTAGATTTTGATTGCTCACTCTCTAATGAATAAGCGAAATTAGGAAAACCCAGTCAATTTATAAATAAATTCATAGCATACCAGCTTAGGAATTAAACATTACGTAAATACGTCTGAAGCCATAGAATTTCGTCGAAATTCAGATTGCATTGAAATTTTCTAATTATATATATATATATATATATATATATATATATATATATATATATATATATATATATATATATATATATATATATATATATATATATATATATATATATATATATATAAGGTTTCGATTAGAGATTACTATCCAAATTGAGCAGTTGAAAGTAAGAAACCAAGATAATACCTTAGTAATTTTTAATTAGGGGGGGGGGATGGAATGAATTAAAAATCATTAACGATTCAATTCATGTACAAGGAAATGTATATAGCTTAAAATATTTTACTTCATATTCAGATGTTTTGAAATCAAAGAACATTAGTAGAATATTAGTATATCTTTATTGTAATATCTTAATTTAATGAATTAAATTTTAAGAATACAGAAATTGAATTATATTAGTAGAAATATATGTCTTAGTATGACTTAATTTTAATGTGTATGTGTGAAACAAGGATAAATATATATATATATATATGTGTGTGTGTGTGTGTGTGTGTGTGTGTGTGCGTGCGTGCGTGTGTGTGTGTGTTTAAAAATATAAATTAACAAAAAAATTATTGTATTTGTATAGAAAATGCGAAGTGTTTCAAATACTATTAGAAGTATTAAGGATATTCTGTTGTTATTAGAATATTGTAAATAAGTTTCCATTGCAATCAGGTCTATTTTTAAAAAAAATAAATCTTTGAAAATTTAGATTTGCACGTTGTTAGAAATCTTAGTTTTTGTACCGTTTTTTAAGCAAGTATAATTTTTCTGTTTCTTTCACGCTCATTATTTAGATTTTTCTACTCAGTAACTTATTTCTCAAAACACTAATGAATATATAACTGCAAAATCAGATATATTCAAGAATTAGCTACTACGAAACAAAGAATATAGAATAATTTACTACCACAAAACACTAATAAAAATGTAATCTCATTAATGCTCGTATATAACTTATATGTATGTTAATTTAAAATCCAAATTAATTTCATGTATTCACTTTATATGCAGCCTCTTTTGATTTTTGATAACCCGCATTTGAAATGTATTATATGTTCTCTTCATATAAACATGATATATAAATCAAGTGGTTCGCGGAGAAGATCTCCTTATATAATTGATAAGCAATTTTTATTAATTTGATATATAGTCATCAGCAAAAAGTAGCCAATTCTGTGTAGAAATTCTGCATATTGCAATTATTAATTATTATAAAGTATTTGATGTCCCTTATACGAATTTACTTCAATAAATATAACACAATTTTGATCATTAGTGCCACCAGAAATATTCCTTCTGCAATTTTTATTTATCCGTTTTCAACAAATTGTTTTGTTAGCAGAGGTACCAGCCTTAATTAGCGAAAATATTACTCAGTGTAATCGACCAATGCGATCAGCTTTTAATATTGTGAGTCAGATAATATACTCCCGTCCCCACAGCCTAGTCTGAAATTAAACAGTTAAATTAAATGTGACACGATTATGGAAAGTTGCACAAAACCTTCCTCGAAAGGCGCAAAAAATTCACGAATTAAACTAAATGATAATTACTTTAATCTCCGTGGAAGGGCAAAGCGAGTTAATTGCACTCGACCTTAAGCTGAAGTGAAATGATATGTTTTATGAGAAGGGTTGCTCTTGTACCGAACGAAAAAAATGTTAAATTAATTACAACATGAGAAAAGTTGTTTTTAATCAAAATGAATAGCTTTGAGAACGCTTTTTTGTAATAGTCTTTCGATATTTTATGCTGATAATTTATGTTTTCTCTCGCTATTACATGTTTAATTTTCTTATGAATGAAAAGCAGCGAGTTCGTTTAATTTAGATAACAAGTTTTATGAATTTCATATTTTTATGTTTTTTTATTTGGAAGGAAGTATTAAGAATTTTTTGAGCGCTTATGGCAGATAATTAGTGGTTGTTTAGAAAATTTAAGTTTTTATAGAAATAACAATTTTGATAAATGATAGTTTTAAAATAGTTGTTTACAAAATCTTACTAGAAGAAAAAGAGGTAACGTGATTATAAATCCTGCGTATGAATAAAATGGTTTTTTTTTTTCATTATGTTACTATTTAGTTACATTATATTATATATTGATTTCAAAGTAACTTGCTATAAAATTGATAATATAAATAACACCTCACATTATGAAAAAAAGGAACTGAACCAGAAGATAAAACCTTTCATAAAAAGTTGATGAATAAATTCAGAAAAATATATCAAGAAACATAAATTGGGTTATTTTATAAAATATCAAAACTGGATATTTTTCAAATGAAATCTAGTTTAATGGTTTGTTTCTTCTAAGCTGTAACAAAGCAATTTTCTTATTCTTCTGATCAAATTACATAAGCATTATAAAAATTAAATTATTTGCTTACATCACCAATTTACCGAAATTATACTTAGGTCTAAATTAATTTTTCTTAAATTAAAAGTTATGCTTAGCCTACTTCAGAACAGTAACTTTAAATAATATAATACTTAAGATTTTTTTTTTATTCTATTTTTGATTTTGTGATATATAATATTGTTAATACACTTTTAAATCTATCGTACTATCATAATATCTGAAAATGTTTCACATATTGTATTCAGATTATGTTTTCAAATCTCTCTATAAACGAATCATCGAGAAATTTTACAACGAGATCTTTCATTTCAACTTTTTATTTTTTCATTGTGATCATTGTGATTTGTTAAAACTCGCGAAGAAAGCTGGCCTTTTGCCTTGAACTTGTATCTGTGCCACATCGATGCCTTATCGCTTTTCCTTGGAATATGCCCTGGGTTAAGCATGGATATTCTGGCACAGAACCAAATTGAAGGACAACTGCAAGATGTTTTCCAGAATACCAAGCACATTTGCGGAAAGACTGGACACACTTTAAGAATGAAGTAGAACACAAGATTCTTGCGAGTCTCTTTCTCTCTCTCTCTCTCTCTCTCTCTCTTTCTCTTTTAGATTACTGCAATATTTTCTGAAACATTTTCAGTGTAATATCTTTGTACTTACCATTATTCTTTCAATGGCTTTATATATATCAAGCAAGAGTTTCCTACATAAAGAAGAATGAACAAAAGTTGAGATTCGTTTTTCAAACTGCAGAATTCAAATTATTAGTAGTAACTAAATTTTTATCACGATTTTTATATTATTTTCATTTATACCTCAGTAATCTGAAAAGTTTCTTAAGTTCTTTGTGCATCTACTTAAATACACATTTTTGTTTCTAAAATCAGTAATATTCAGCAAATATCTATAAATAAAATGATCAGAAGCTATTAAAAAATTATTTTCAATACTGATTCAAAAACAATATTGATATTCGTAAATTTTACTTCTACTAAAAAAAAATGTAATCCATTGTTCAGTCACCTTATTTCAAAATTGTAACAAATATATTTTATTATAAAATATTCATCGTAATTCTCAGTAAAATTAATTCTAAAAATTAAAGTAGAATTGTTTTTATTTTCGACATTGTCAATATGCTTTCAAAAGAAATTGGAACTAGCTCTTGCGCATTTCTTTTGGATGTACACCACCCTCTGTCTGATTAAATAATTTACTTGTCTTTCAAGTGGAATGATATAATTTAATTTTATGCTTTTTACAGATATCTTGTATTTAAATTTATCGTATTATTGGGATATTTTAAAAAAACTACACTTGAATATATATCCCACATATAAAGATAAATCATTTCTTAGGAGCATTAAGGAAATATCTTTAAAAACATTTTAACTATTTCAAAATATAGCCCTTAAATTATAAAATGATAATTGTAAGACGAAAATGCTCATGTTTTTTTTTTTTAATTAGAAGTTCCACACAAATATAGCAATAATTAGAATATAAATTATAAAATTAATAACTCTTTTAGATAACTCAATAGAGTGTAAATAGGAGTGTATATTTATTATATTAATATTGACACCTTTGTACTGTCATAATTTTAAACAAATCAATTATTTTTTTTAGTCCGTTGCATAATAATTGGTTTTTGTACACAGAAATATTGGTGATGCGTCGTTATATCAATAATTCTATATATCTTTACGAATGATTGAAATTTACTAGAAAAAATTGAAACGTATATTTTTAGTTAGTGTCCTTACATTAGTAGCATTACAATTTTAAAGCTTATTCTTTTTTGATGTTATAGCTAATGCGAAACCAATGAATACATCTTTTTAATCCATAGCATTATTACGAAGTAATATAATGCTGATGTTGAGAATTCTCAACAGTTAAGATTAAATAAAATAATAGTTAATGAACCATGTCACACTCTACAATAAAAATATAAAAAAAAACATTATTCTAATTTCTTCTAAGTATTAGAAAAATAAGTTACATCATAAAGTACTATTTCATCAAATCTCCTTTCTGTAAAAAGATAATAATATCTAATTAGAAAAACAATTTAGAGATGAATTCTCTTAATTCATAATTATCTTTTGTTTTGTAAAAAAAAGTCATTTCTACACGTCGAAATTCGTTAAATAATTTACTTTTTAGTAACAACAGATACGTAAGTAGCTTCCTGATATCAGCCATTACAAAAAACTAATTTAAGAACTCGCAGAATTTCAATCAATTACCACCCCAGCAACTAATGAGTGCGAGAGTTAAAAACAAACTCATTATAAATTTCGAGCCTTTAAGACACTTAAACGCTAACACATCAAAAATAATTGTTGTCGCTTCATATGCGAAACGTACGCTAATTTCTTTGTAGCAAAAACAGTAACATGTGTTTCAGACGCACGATAGGCAATCATTTGCAGAGTTAAAACCACACATTCTCGCTTCGGACTATCTTTTCCACATTAGAGGAATCGAATTTTTTTTTTTTTGTTATTCGAACGCTCATCCTGAGTCAGTTGTCTAGTAAACGCATTTTCCAGAAATTAATTAATGAAGAATAATTTTTAATTATGTTTTCAGATACTCTTCCAGGAAGGCCCTAATTTTTCTCCGGTTTTCGAAGAAAGAGAAGAAAGAAAAAATTGCATTTTAATTTAAAAATGGACTACGCTATAAATAATTAGCAGCATACTGTGCTGTATGAAAACTGAGAGAGGCGATGTATTTGGGATGTTATACCTGCATCTTTCGTTGATTGCTTTCATTATTAACTGTGAGGTTTTGTGACGTGTTTCCAGAGCATTATATTTCATTTAGAACGACCCATCCGATATTAACGATGAAAACGATATTTCTTTTTTATTGTCCATGCTTTAAGTGAATATTATGAAGAAATTACGATCTGTTCATTCTGAAGTCGATAAATTAATGAGAATTCATTGCAGGATTGATGTGTCTAAAGTTCACAAGGAATTTTAAGACATTTATTGTTTGAAATCAATTTTTCTTTTTAATCAGAGATATATATATTATTAGTATTAAATTTTTCATATATGCATGATGATATCTTTTGCTTTTGGGTGTATTATAATTACTTGTATTTTGTTTATTTCATTTACACTATTCAAAGCTGATTTTTATGTAGTCAGCTTAAAATCTTTTATCCATAAATTAGTAACGGGTTATTAAGGGTTTATGATTCAACTTATAAATATACCTTATGAGAACTGTTTCTGCTGAATTTAATATTTCGTAGGAAATTAAATTTTGATATATATCTTCATTTAATTGATGACACAAAATATATGATATTGATAGAGTACTTATCCAATTTACTGCAGAAATTTCTTGCCCTTAGTATATTTCGTAATATTGTACCAAAAATTAAATTTGATACTTTAAGGCATGAATAATGTATATTTTAAAATACTTTAACTATAAAATTATGTGAAGCGTTCGGCACGAATAAGAATTATTCATTCTCTATAACTGGCATTTAAATATTTCATTTAATGTAATTTAAAGCAACAATATTTTGAGAAACTCCTTTCTTTGGAGACCATAAGCATTTAAGTATATTTGATTCAATGTAAGACTGTGTAATTAATATACTTCTTAATTTTTTGCCTTTTAATGTCTGTGTAACTGTAAACATACTTTTTAATGAGTGATATGAGATAGAATACGATTATTTGATGAGATAGTTGAAGATGATGAAGTTTCTTTATACAAGCGTTTCATTTTCTTCAAGTTGATGAATCAACCTTACCAAGTAATGAGATTTTACTATTGGCGTTTGTCCCTTTTGTGAAGGAAGGGAAACTTATTAAAAATACGATTTTTTTTAAAGGCGTGATTACAAATACTGAATATGGTTATAATTTTAATACTGTCAAAGATTAATTTAAACAAAAAAATATTCCTCTTACGAACGTAATATCCGTTGCCACTGATAGAATTCCCACATTGGTGGGCTCTCATTGTGGATTGATTGCCCTAATGAAGAGAACGGTGGCAAGTAATTTAGCTTCTAGGTGCGTTAGTTGCTGACAGTATTAAAACATCAGTGACTGTTTTTATCAGTCTTTACAATATGTCATTTCGGCTGTGAACAAAATGTGTAGTAATGTTTTCAAAGATCGATTATTCAAACAGCTGTATAAGGTCAACTATGAAGAATTATATTGTTTGGTTGAACACACTGAGGATCACTGACTATCCAAGGGCGCCAGCCTCAATAAGTGCTGAAATGTTTTCGGATCTGCGTTTGAGTTTCTCGAAGAGAAGGATGTAGCTCTGAGAGATAGATAGCTTCAATTTAAGTTTAATGTTGCTTGCATGACTGATTCATTCTTAAAATTCAGTAAAACTTTTTTGCAGTATTACTGCAATGGCCTTAATTTAAAGGTAGAATCTAGTGTTTCTACTTTTCTAAACAAAATGACATTGTAGAAACAGAATTTTGGTCTCTACGAGCTTATCTAGAATCCAATCTTGTAGTATTTGCATAAGAACATTAAAATTGCCTTTAATTATACACAAGTTAAGTGTTAACACTTTTGTCTTTACTCAAAATTTTTCAGAGAGACTTGAGGATTTTTGTCCTTGGAAGTTTCTCAATAGCACATGAACTCTTTTGTAAATATTGAGAAAGCAGTGGCTCTGAATCAAGGGGAATTGGTTGAACTTTCAACTCACGAAGCTTTTCAAATCAGCTTTCAAAATGGTGAATCCAATCACAGAATTTTAACTGCCAGATAAAATCAGTCGTCTCCACCTTTGACTGTAGATTATAGTCAAAATTTTTTAATTGCCTTCCCCCGTTTTTCTTCCTCATCATGTAAGGAGATTTAATGCTGTGACATATATAGTTAAAAAATTAATCGAAGCAAAATTATGCAACGATAGAACTTTCGCCTTCATCTCACTAAAAATATTGAGCTAAATATTACGAAACTGGCTTTGAATTATCAAAAACAATTAATTCACTGATAATAGTACTTTATTGCTTCGTTGATACTTCTTTTTAGAATTTTTTTTTTGTTTTTTATTAAAAATTATTTAATTAACCTATTAACTACCAGATTACATTTTTACATGTAAACAAACATGCACCATTAAATTTTATTCAATAGAATATAAGTGCATGATTTCTTATGATTTAAAAATCTGTCCTCATTAAAGGACTACGGTAAATCATATGTAAGTAATTGCATAATATTTTTATGAGTTCGACGGAATAAGACTTTCGACATGTAACCCAACATCATAATTTACACTTTATTTACGGGATGGTTTTTTAAACTGCCCATTTTCTTTGTTTCTCATCCAAACATTCTTTCTAATTAATGTCATTCAGGTTTTTTTCTTATGTCTTTGGTACTCTTTTTTGTGATCTCCCACTGTATAATTAATAATTTTAAGATGTTTTTCGTGTCAGAGTGTAAACTCAAATAGAATCTTACAATTTCTCGGCTAAAATTTAATAGTAGTATTTTTTTATTATCAATGCAATATATTATATTAACATAAGTAGAGTCAAATTCACGCCATAGGTTAAAATAGGAAAGTACTACTTCTTCGTACTTTCCTACATTCCTCTTGTCTTCTTTTCTCGGTACTTTTTAAATGGAAAAATATAATTCATTTCAAAATAAAGCATTAAGTATCTATTTGCCAAATGTTAAAAGTGTCATTTACAAAATTATTTTGAGAAGAAAATGTCAGATATATATATATATATATATATATATATATATATATATATCAATAATAAATAGTTTTACTATACATTAAGAGAAGAATCTGAAACTAGGTGAAAGTGACATTAAAAATATTAATGATACCAAAATGAATATTACGGAAAGAAATGCTTTAAGAATACAAAATTATATTTTTAAGAATAGCCTTTTTTCTTTTCTTTTTTTTTTTTTTTTTCATTAATCATTTTAATTTTAATTTATAGACTGCAATAAGTCTCAGTATCGAGTTAAACCAGATAAAACTATTGTATAAGTCTGTTAAATAAACAGTTCGCTTCTTATAATTCAGTATTCTTTCCACTGATACCGTATGCAGAATTTGGGATTTTTACTGGTGGTGAGCGTTAAATATTTGTTCCCTGCTTCGGGGAGAGAGATAAACAGTTTTAAAAAAATTGAGAATCACCATTCTAGTTAATAACATTTTAACAATTTTAATAACCATACTTACAATTCATATCATTTATTAACATTTAAATGAAAAATATTCGTTCATATTATTAAGTGCTTAAACGTTAAAAGTTTTCAATGATATTCAAAAAAAAATGTTAGGATATGTTTTAAATAGTGGTTCTCTTAGTATAATAAAAATAGCACAAACCAACATACTTATAGGTAGATGTGTAGTTGCCTTGAGTAATTTCATCAGTATCTATTTGGAAGTTCATCTCAAAATGACGAAAGTATATTAAAATTTGTTATGTTATCCGTATCCTTTTGAAATTTAAATACGGGCTTTATATAACACAAAAGTGCATTTAAACTTAAAAACTGATCATAGCCATATTTCACTAATTTTAAAGCTAAATCGCTATTAATAATTTACTCACACAAATAATGCAGGAACTTCCTGAAATATTTATTTTAACTGATTTTTTCGTTTGTATGGTTTTTACAGAGTTTATTCAAATGACATATATGAATAAATGTAAAACGACACTTTTACATTCTACACAATTTTACATTCTACAATTTTACATTCTACATATCCATTAAATGCAATTTATTTCCTTTTATTAAAGATAACTAATACTTTTGGTTATAGCCTTTCACTTCCGAGTAAAACATGAATATTGCTTTTTACAAATTACATAAAATATTTTTGACTATGAGTTCCTGATATTTAATTTAGACAAAATAAAACGGTGGAAAGCACTTAATACCAAATTCAAAGGATATGCTTATACATGGAACACTTCGTTAAAAATTGAAATCATTATGCATTTCTTTCAGTTTGGAAGGCCTGTCATTGTCTTAAAAATGTGAAGTTTTTTATGTAATATCTTAGGATTACCGAAAAGTTATGAAGATGTGTTAAGTATTGTTTGAAATTAAGATGCATCAGTTACTATTTAATATGAATACAGGATAAAAATAAACTTTATGATCCTGCTATTTAAGAAAAAAAGTATATTGTTAAAGACTAATCAACGACAGTAAGAGCAATTAATTTAATGACTATTGAGTGATTAAAATAGCCACAACTTCTATATGTTTTAGTTCGATACTATTTTTCTATATATGAAAGTATTAAATTCCTTAATGTTTTACAAAATAATTTATTATATTTAGTTTTGATAGCATTAAAAATAGTAGACATTTTAATTGCAATTATTCTCCATCTGTTATGAGATTATTTTTACAAGTAAAAATAAAACAAACTATTGTTTAATTAGTTATTGATTTTAATAAGCAACATAATGCAACATAAACCACAAGGATATACTGCAATTTCTAATTATATATATTAGTAATAACATGAGCAATTATTCCAAAGCAAAGCATTAATAACTTGTTTTAAATTTTTGTTCAAATAAAAAAAACTGCGTGTATTTTTACTAATACAAAATTTTGATGTCAAGTGAATTTAGGTGTTTGTGTAAGTGATGAATGCATGTTTTAAACTTTTTTAAACATAAAATTTATTACAAGTCATTGTTACACAAATTTTTGTTAAAGGTATACATCATTAATTAGTAATTTTGTTATTCATTAATTGATGATGAAAACATCCTTATGCTTTTCTTACTTTCGCAAACTTTGAAGTATCTTACAACCAGATTTAAACATTAAATTATATAGATTCTCTGAGTAATTTTAAATTATGGAAATACGTAATTCAAAACATTTTACATTATCGTATACGTAATTCTTATATCAATCATACTTCTAATGAAAAAAACATAAAATTGCGGACACTTTTCTTTGTATTCTTTATTTTAACAACAAATAAGGAGAAGTGCAATGGATATATTAAAATAAGAAACATTTATGAAAGATATTTAAATACAAAATAGTATCAAATATTGTCCACAATTGACATAAAAAGGTATTCAAAAATAGATCAAAATTTTTTTAAAGGACAATTCTTACAATTCTTTTTAAGAATCTATAAGTCACGTTTAGCTTAACTTAAAATCGGAATTATAAATGATTAATTTTAATTCTTCTTGCATAATTCAAAATAAGAATATTTAAGGTATTTACTCATGTATGATTTTTCTTTAGGAGGAAAATATTTGGTATTAAAAAAATTGCGCGTTAAAGATTAAGGGATCTTTAAAATGAAGAATCCAGAAAAAAAATGTAAGAGAAAAAAAGTAGACAATTATTTTCTCGTTTAAAACCTACGAATTATTTTCTCTGTATTCAGTTATATTTTCTTTCGAAATTCAATCTCATTAAATACTCATTAAAATAATGGAAGAAATGTTTCGCTACATAATTCTTCAAAAATGCGTTAGCATATCCAGCTGTTTGTCTATAAAAAGTTAAACTTGTAATGAAAAAAATAGATTCAATTAAAAAATTTCTGTTCAGTTGAAGTAATACATCAAACAAAATATATTTATTTAATCTTGTTTACATTCAAAAAAATTTTGAAAGCTGAAAATAAAAAAGTTATTTATAATTTTTTTTATATAAAAAAAAAAAAAAGATTTTCATCTCATTAAGAACCGACAAATGATTTTTTTCTATTAGAATTTCCTAACTTATTTGTGATCTTCAAAGATATTCTTATAAAATATAGAAATATTGATTGTGTGTGTGTGTGTGTGTGTTAATGTTTTAACATAAAGTAGATAAAAATAACTAAAATATTAAAAAATTCTTAGAAATGAAATTTGAAACTTTGAAATGAAAAATGAAATTTTTTTGAAATTTGAAACTTTTTAGAAATTTAAACATGTTTTGAAAAGTCGAAAATAAGAATATTTTAAATAAAAAATATTTAGATAAAAATTTTATTACTTCCGTTTTTGTATACATTTATATATTTTTTTAAACTTTGTAAGTTTTTTATTCTTTGAAATCTTATGAATGATTATTTATTTGCTGTTTCATCATTCTAATTCTGTATTTTATAATTTTCAATCATTATTTTTTGTTTACCAAGATCTCGATTTTGTTAATATTTTTTTTATTTTATTTTTTATGATATACACACACACACACACAGATATATATACATATATATATAAAAATGAGGGCATTTTTGTGTAGATAAACCATAAGTTTCTTTAGATTTCTCCATGAGATTAATTGACAATGTAGTAGTATATATTTATATATCTCTTGCTTGAATTTTTTTATTTACTTTTAAAACAAATAGATCTGAAAATTTGTAAAAATGTTACTATAAATTTAGTTACATTCATTTCGCATCTTGATTACATATTAACTAAAATTTATTCTCATGAAAATAATTAAAAATATTAACCACAAAATATGTCTTTCTATTTTGCATTTTAAAGACTTTGTGTTTATTTAAAATGCCCTTGAATGCGATACTAAATGTATATATAATTATATATATATTACTATTAACTAATATTAGAAAAAATAATGCAAATTTATGTATATAATGTGAAACATACAATAATTCCCAAGAACATCTCAATAAATATCTCAAAAACTCTGAATGACTCTTTGAAAACAAGAACCGAAACACTTAAATTTCTTTCTAAAAAAAACTGAAATGCGGATGAAACATGATGCATTCTTTAGATCTTTAATAAATGTCTGTATGCTTTGTTTGGAAATTGACATTCGTGATAAACTTGTGGTAATAATCTTGGGGTGTTTACTGTCAAATTAGATTTTTAGATAAGAACGCGTCTTTTTCGCAATCACCTCTTCTTGAAGAACATCTTATAGTGACATGTCATTAATTATTTTCCCTCTTAGAGATTTTTTTTTTATTCAATGTATGTAGAATATGACACTCCTTTAGAAATTAGTTTGGAATTTCAAAAATTGTATTTGATTGGCTCTTCATGAACTGAATATATTTCTTTCAAAAACAAGTTTTAAATTTTTCAGAAGCTTTTAATTTTCATAAAGTAATTTTCTCAAAAGTTTGATTTTATGTAGCAGTCGATTTATAAACTGACGTTTTAAAATATTATATTTGATGAGTTTGGTAATTAAAACAAAAGCAAATTTTAAAGCATAGCTACGAATAAGGGGGATTCATAATTGTATCTTCCTTTCAAATATTTTCATCTAATTAATCTAAATTAACGTAACATTATTCAGGAAAGGAAGCTTAGTATACAAGTACATTTATATCATCTTGGTCTAGCAAAAGAACACGTACCTAAGACACGTAAATATTTGCAGTTTTACACTTAATTTATTTTTCTTACTATACTAAAGAATAGTATTAAATCTAGGAAATTCGTAACTAATGATTAAAAAGATAACTTGTTTTTGCTTACTATGTAATTCAATTTTGTTTAATAAAATTTAATAGCTTAGCTTGTAATAATTAATTTAACTGTTAATTGAAATTTAAGTTAGGATAAAATTTAGAAACTATTTATTTAAAAAGTATACTTTTCAAAAAATTAATTAATGTGTAGTAAAATAAGAAAACCCATCTTGATAAAATTTAATTACAATTTTATAGAAAAGCTGAGTGAGATTTTTACCTTTTTGTGAAGCTAAAATTTTGAATTGGATAGCAAATATTGTCTTTTTTAGTTCATTCAGAAAAGCGTAAAACTTAAGAATTTACATCTCATTGTTTAATATTTTATTCTACTTTTGGAGCTTAAATTTTTTTTCGCTTTGACAAGTGATATTTTGCAAACATTAGATAATTGAATGATGTGATAATTAATAATTGATTTCTATAGTTAGGAATACCTTGTACCCAAAAAATGACCAAAACTTCGATTTTTTGTTATTTTTACCTAGAAAATATTTTGAATTATTAATTTCTGATTGATATATTACTTTCATATACAAGAGAACTAGTTGAAAATGTTGATAAAAATACTTTGGGATTTGACCTACCCATTTTTGAAATACCTATTTTTAGAAATGTCTGTAACTTTATTCTATTTGGGTTTTCACAATTTTCTAAACATTTAAACTTTTAAAATTGTATCAACATTACATTACAATTTTGATGCTAAATCTTTTTTTCCAAAAGAAAATTTCATGACAAGCTAAAACCTAACTTTTAAATGCGTAGAAAAATTCTTCACAGGGTACCGAGTTTTTAAAAATATTACTTTTTCTTGTCAGCATTTTTTTTTGTTTCCTAAAGATAATTTTAAAAGCATTTGAACTAATACTGTTGACAATTCTTATATTTTTATTTCTAAAATATGAAGGTTTAATTTTTTTATATGTCATGGTATAAAAGAAAATTGGATAATCCAACATACCTTATTAATTTCTTAGTGGGGAAGAACTAACTAATTACATAATGTGTTTCTCAACACATTCTTAAATTTAAAGCTCCCCCTCTATTTTGTTTAGTTCCTATTTACAAATGTATTAGTTGTTTCAGGCATTTGACGAAAATTCTAGTTCCTATTTAATTTTTAGCAATACTTTTAGACTATTCATTTAAAATTATTTCTTTTCTAAAATTTATTTATTGTCCAGGTCAAAAATAAAAATATCTTATTTTCATAATAATATTTGACTCTCTTCCCTGCTTTCCACTATATATATTTTATCATTCAAAACTGAGAAATGATTTTTTATTAGCCCTAGAATACTAGTGTACGTAAATTTAACGTGCGGTATTCTTTTATTAGTTCATTTCTGGCCTTTCCATTTCACAGATATAAGTATTTGATATTTTCAGTGCTTCGAGGCATCACTTAGTAGGCTGCATGTCAAGTGATTTGATTTTTTTTGTCTAAGGTTTATGAACTAGAACTCACCACATAAATTTTACGTGTCGCTAGTAATACAAAACTTTTCAACCACGCAATTTCAACATATTCTTAGAGATGGAGTTTTTAATTTTAAAATTGTGAATGGCGTTAACAAAAGTGTTTCGATTCTTATTTTATGCAGTGTTGAAGAAATAGCTAAGTGACGCAAGTACTTAACGTATGAAAAAATTCAAGAATTGATTTTGGAATCTGATGATAGTGAAAGTGGTGATAACATTGAATTTGATGAAGATATTGTTGATATTAATCTGATTTAGATTATATTCTTGTTGATAAAATAGAAATTGATCCTGATTTAGTGATTCATTTTCCGATTCAAAAAAATTGATTGCAGTAACGATACGGATAAAAGTAAAAAAAAAAAAATGAATTCATGTTCAAAAGAAAATAGAAAGACTACAAATGTCCAAGATACTAATGAACAAGGTCATATTATATCTTTTATTGTTGACTTAATAAAAGAAATAAATGGTTATGAGTGGTATAGGAAAATTAATGATAACACTAAACAAAAAACTGGCGAAAAAAAATTTGTTCATATTAGACCTGGTCCAATGGGTAAGGTTCGATTTGTTAAGGATCAATTGATTGTTTAAATTTGTTTATTTCTGATGTAGTAAAGAAAGAAATACTAATGAAAAAGCAGAAATGAACCGAAAGGAGATAGGTTATGCAAATGTTACTGATGGTTCCCTAAATAATTTAAATTACGATGAACTGAATGCCTTGTTTGGAAATTTAATACAAGCTTCAGCTTTGCAAGATAACCATTTGTCAACAAAAAACATATTTGAGGTAACTTTTTCTGGTGGAAAGTATAGAGCAGTATCAAATGCATATGTGGAAAAGCTGTATGTGAGAGAACCAGAAGTCATATTCTTCGGTAGAGACATATAATTGTAATGGTAACTAATTATTATGTAAATCTATTTCTCAACTGTGTAGGTTTCGTTTAATTTAAAAGGCAAATGATTCTCATTACATATAAAACCAACATTAATGTAATATAAGCAAATAAAATGAATTTTACGTGAGTACGTAAGTTTTACCCATCTCTAGTGATAGCGGCATATATAAACATGCTAGTGTTCTAGAGTATGGATATTTCTTGTAAAAATTATATCGTAAACATATGCTTACTTTGAAAGTGTGAAATATGAAACCTTAGGCTAAAAGATAGTTCTGAAAAATAAAATAATCACATTCTTTACTACACAAACTCTATATATGTATACACATATTTATAAATATTGTCAAATTATAATAACGCAAAAACCGAACAAAAAAAAAACAAGTAGGTACACCGTTTTCAACTATTATTTTTGCAAGCATATTTTAAGAAAATATACAGCTTTATTGTTAATTACATTCTTTGATGGTTGGAAAAACAGAAGCAAGCATAAATAATTTCTTCACAGTACAAAAACAATAATAAAAAGCTTATTTACAGAAGAAAAAAAAAGAAGAAATAACTGTTGCGAAAACGATTTCTTTCACTTGTTTCGAAAAAAATATATTCTGACTTAAAATACAGTTTTCGTTGATTAAAATAATGTCAACATGTTTGTTTTAAGGCCCGTCATTTATAAATGGAGGCATTTTGAAACGGATATCTTTTTTTTTCTCTGTTGCCTCCATAGTATCTGGATTTAGTTAAACAATAAGTTTAAGGGCAAACGCCAGATGGCGCTGCTTTCAGTAACAGCTGTCTTGGGTGAGATAATGAAACATAATTCTTTCTCTCGCTTTTTTCCATTTATTTTTCATTTAAATTTTTTTTTTCCTTCAAAAAATGGCTCTCGGTGGTTTTAAGCTCCTCTGTTTAACAAATATATTGAGATCATAATTTGTTTTTGCTGTTTTTAATAAAGTTCTTCAAGTATCTTCAATGTATATATTTGACTTAAGAATTAAGCTCTTGTCTTTAAGTTTCCTACATTTTAGTTATGTTTTTGATCTTTTGAATAATATAATGATAGAAAGAATTCCTTAATCGGTGCCGCTAACAACACAGTTTTTTTTTTTTCTTTTTTTTTTTTTTCTCTTTTTCTTTTTTTTTTTTTTGAAAAATGCTAGAAGAGCGCATGAAAACTTTTCAAAGACATAATAACAACTGTTAATTTTAGCCTATAACTTCAAATTGTCTAAAGAATAATTTATGCAATATTTTATACTGCATACGGATTAATTAGCTAAACTAGTGCTTTTTTTTTCAGAAATGAGAAGCCATTACATTTTTCATAAAGAAAGTATATTATTTCTAAAGATTATCTTCACATAATGCTTAAAAGATTTACACAAAACTAGAAATTCAATTTTTCCATTCTTCATATAAATGCATGTGAGTAGCAACGCCTATAACAGTTTATTACGTATTGTCATTTGAGCTTTTATGTTTAACTTTAAGGTAGGAGTCGAATAGTAGTGTTCAGTAATAAGCACTCTTTCCCCCTTGCTTTAGCTTAAAAAGATGAAATACCAGTTACCATCTAAGTAAATCAGACAAAATATGGAAATAAGTTTATGCACGAAAATGAATTGTTTCATTTAAAAATCAATACCTTATTAAACATGTGTCTTTTAACATGTTGCTGATACACATTTCCATGAAAGTATGGTTTTGTATGAGAAACAGTCCAGTCTTTTCATACATATTTATATACTACATTTGAATACAAGTATTTATATATATATATATATATATATATATAATAATAATAATAATAAAATGTAATGGAAAGAAAATAAGAAACTAAGCAAAAGGATAAACTGAAAAAAAATATGCAGAAGTAGTAATTTAGACATGAACAAATTGTTAAAAATTGGAGAAATACGCCATAAAAGAGAATGTATTGTTGTAAATAGAGTACTAACAGAGTTGTAGAGTTCTGTTGCACGTTTTCGTGAAGCAAAAGTTGAGCTTTCAGCGGATATACTTGAAGCAATTGTTTCTGTAAACAAAGATATTATAAACCGTCAAAATATAACGAAAGTTTACCATGCTGTTTACCATTTGCAAACTATGATATCTATATTCACTGAAGAGATGCAGTAATTCGAGCAGATAGGTACCTCACTTTAAAATATTTTTTAACATATTACTGAAAGTACCCAAGATAAATCTTTATGAAATTGTGATTGTAATTTCAAGGTACTGAAAATTGTGTGCATAGTGGGTTCTGAAATTGTTTACGGATGAACACGAAAAGAAAATGATGTACTTAACTCTCTACATTCTCTCACTCTATACTGAAGCATTTGATGAGTTTCTTAGTTACGTTTTACGTGGTGATGAAACTTTATTGTATTATCACATTTCTGAATCAAAGGAATAGTTCATGCAATGGAGCTATTTGAATTCCGTAAAAGGAAAGGGCTCAAAACTTCAATTTCAGGAGGGGAAGAGAATTCATAGCTTCTTCGTTCTGAGATAGATTAAATTTTTTTCTGATTGCTTTTGTATTTAACCGCACCACAATTAATTTCATGCATACTGTGGAACTTTGACATGTCTAATATGGGGAAACATTGGGGCGTGTTGATTCGCGGAATCTGCTTGCTGGACAGACAACATTCGTCCTTATGCAGCACTTAAAATCAAACCAAGACTGAAAAGTTTCATGTGGGGAGTTTTAAATCATGCTCCAAAGATCCAGAACCTTACGCCTAGTGACATTCTCTCATTTCTTTTCCTTAAGAAATATTTTGTGGTTCTATGACAATAAGGACATCAAAACTGAAGTTGAAATGTGATTTCGACAACAGGGGACAAGTCTCTATGATTGTAGGAAACAACACTTCCAGGCAGACTTAACAAATGCTCAGACAATAGTGATAATTATGTTGGAAAATAAGGTATATACTTGTGCATAAATTGCAATGGACATTTTATCAATAAACATTTTTCTATTGAGTAGGTGACATTGTACTTTTCGAAAATGTCAGGCATTACAACTATTGAACAAAACTCTAACAATACTGAAATATTAAAACATATAGCTAAATAAGACAGATCAGAAAAATTAAGACACTGCCTCAAGTTTCATATTACAATGCAAAAATAGGGTTAATTTGAAAATTAATGAAATTTCCACAGTAGGAATTTTGTTTTATTTAAGGTATTCCTGATAAATGTTTGTCTTATCATGTGCAACATTTTTTTCAAAGAACTGTGAACTAATTACAAAATAATTGGTCTTATCATGGCATAAAATTGCCTTAAAAGTTTTAAGATTTGAGAAGCTATTTCTGTCCCCCCACCCAGAATAAATATCTAAAATTCTGATCTTAAAATATCTCTTATAAATATCTGAATATTTATCTTAAATTATCTCTTATAAATATCTGAATATTTATCTTAAATT
>BMAW01028818.1:83694-113082 GCA_019974015.1 Nephila pilipes | reverse complement strand
TTATCTTAAATTATCTCTTATAAATATCTGAATATTTATCTTAAATTCAAGTCACTATGAAGCAAGTTAGAAATTCAGATTATTGTTGTTATAATTATTATATTCAACATAAAATATGCAAGATACATGGATGCATTTCATCTACTTTCACTTTTATATTCTACAACACTATTCATTATTTGCATCTAAATATTCATTTTTATAAACCGTGAAGACAATTCTTTGAGGATACCATAAAATGGGTATTCTCAAAGAATTGTTTCTTAACTGCAAAAGTTTTTCTTTACTCTAGCCTTTCTTCTCTCTTAGGCTATTTGTTTAATTGTTAATTTCAGTGAGTACATTACGGGATACACTATAATATTTCGCAAAACGATCGATATAAATATTAAAAAGAAATTTACGTAGTTTAAAAAAATGTATTAGAAATATATGATGAGCAAACATTGATAAAATAAGCATTTTACATTAGATTTAGATATTTGAAAAATTATTTTACTTTAAGGAATTTAAAAAAATTATGCATTTATTTTATATGCGTCCAATTTTAACCATATATAAAATTTCTAATCCTTATATGACTTCGTACAGAAATTCTTCGAATTGAATTATTTATATTTCTTTTTAAAATCAGACATAAATTTGTATTTACTGTTTTACACTGCTTCAGATATAATTATCTTGTTGCAGTTTATTCCCGTATCAGTTTGTTTTTTAAAGATTTCCGAAAAAAGTTACAATATCATTAAAAAATAGAAGTTTCATAATTAATTATTGGATTTCACTGGAATTGAACGTAAGTATTTATTTGCTTAAATTCATGATAAATGTTATTCATAATAGAGATAATATGAATTTATTTTAATAATGAACAACATGTTAAATCTTAATAGTGATATGTTTCTACATTACTTTTTTTGCATTATTTAATTGTTCTGTTGTTTATAAAAGTTACTATTAAAAGATAAACAATAAAGTCCATGATAAGAAATAATACACTATAAAATGAGAAAGAAAGCTTTAAAATGCTCTCTTGATAAGAATCAAACTAGTTTCTAAGTATTTATTTTAGTGGGTATAATTAACAATAAAATAATAAGGATATTATGTTTGCGTGCACTATTAATAATATTTTCTAATTTATTATTTTTAAGGATGTTTTCAAAACTACAAATTTCCTAATGTATTCCTACATCAAAAATACAAATACATTTAATATAAATGTAAATAAAATTATTTCCAACGTGTTTTTCTTTCATTTAGGCTAATAAATGTATTATTCCTTTGTCTTTTGAATAATTATCATTTGAAGTTTTATACAAAAGATTTATTTCAATTTAATACTGTATTGTATAAAAGGAGAAAAACTTGTACTTTTCTGCAATAATTGTCTCTTTTTTTACTTTAAAGAATTCCTTTTTAAGTTTTTTTACTTTAAAGAATTCCTTTTTAAGTTTTTTACTTTAAAGAATTCCTATTTTATGTCTTACAACTTGTAAAAGTTCATACTAGAATTAAATAGGTTTGTAAATTTTTGTTATGAACTAAATAGAAAAATATAAATTTTGTTATGTATTGGTTAATATCTACTAAAAATTCTTTCTCTTCAGATATATCCCTCGCTTCAAATAATCTGATACGCCAAAATCATATCATATCATAAAATGTTATTCTTTTAGTAACATACATTTTTATGATCTTTTTCATTCATTCATATTTACTTAGATTCTGCAAACCAAGCTCCAAAAGAACATTAAAAAAAACAGTAACTTCAACTCCTGACACTATTTTTAACTGAAGAGCTCTATTTATCTAACTGAAAACCTTCATATATATAAATAACAACAAAAAGCAAAAGACCGAAGGAAAAAAAAATAACGAAGTAAAGATTAAAAAAAAAAGAACAGAGTAAAAGAATTATATTTCCTCACCAGTGTATGAAATTCTTAAAACTTCGCATCTAATACCTCTTGAAAAATGTTCTTTCGACATTTTTCGTTGATGAATGAAAGTTTTTAGAAAATATGACTTTTGAAGTTTTTCAAACCGAATCCGGAGGGTATAAAGAACAGTACATAAGAAATAAGGTTTTTATAAGATGGCGTGTTTTTGCAGACGCCTGATTTCTTTGGAATGCGATAATTTTTCACTCAGAACAAACAGGCAAATGCGAACGAAGAATTTTTTTTGGTTATCTTCTCAAATTTCTCAATGTTTGGAAAAGGCATTTCGATTTTTTATATATACAGAAATAAAGTTACAAATATTTCTTTTCGTAGTGTTTTTAGTTTAAGGAAGCATTTTTGTATTGCTCGCTTACGCGAAACTTGATTCTAGATTGCAAAAGGAAGCGTTCCTTGAAATATGCATAAGAAGAAAATAAATAAATGGATTTCAGCATCATTTTGCTTGGAAAGAATGTTAACAAAAACTGTTATTTGAAAACTCAGTATTGATTTTTTTTTTATTTCCAGAATCTTCTGAGAAATACTAAAACAAGTCTAACTTTTAAATAATTTTCATTTTGCAATTAAAAAAGAAAAAAAAATCATTCAGATTTATTTTCAAATAGTTGTATTTGCTCCAAATTTCACTGATTAGTAATCTTACTTGAATTTGAAAGAAATGCATTTATGTTTTCGGGGAAAATCATTACATACTGTCTTATAAAGTAACAACACACAAATAATGAATTTTTTATTAGAATTTCTCAGTATAAATTTTACTACAGCAATATGATTTTTTTTCGGAACACTTTAACATTATATCAATCATGTTTATGTTAATCGAACAAATTGGTAAAATCTTTCATTATAAATCAATATTTTTATACTCCATTAAATGTATATTTTTTTGTTTAAAATAAGTGATGAATTCTACAAGTTATGTATATATCGTGTGTATTATTTTTTTTAAATTATATTTAATTTAAAAACGAATTTATGTTAAGAAAACTTACATTTAACTTAAAGTGCTCAGATTCTATCTAAAATAAAAGTTAAAAATATTTGGAATATCATAACTAAGCGTTCTACTCAATTACCCTCATTAACACATACACTGAATTACTACTATAAATATAAATTTGGTTTGTTGAAAATCCACTGAAATTTTACGTAAATCAATATTTCATATAATCTATTAGCTTAAATAAGAGCCACGTTATATAGAAAATGATTAAATTAGATGAAACATGTTTTTTTAAATTTTGCACTGATTTTTTTTTCTATCCATTTATTATAATATTAGTTTTTTTACCCGGATTTTCGTGAATATTTTGCATTTAAAATTTCCGAAACAAGTCTTAACTCTTCTTCTTTAAGATTTAATTTAAGAAACTTGAGTCTATAAACATTTTTGTTCCTACGGTAAATTTCATTATACTTAAAATCCTTTCCTGAATCTTGTTTACTATACTATATTTTTTTTCAATAATACGCAGAGCATCAGTACTTAGTGCTTTCAGTTCAGAACACTTAGTTCACTATATAAGTCTAGATTATAAAGCATATCTAACTCTTATATATTATAAATTAATCAATAAATGTATGCTTCATCACACGTATATCACTAACTTCAATTTAGGTTCAATATAATAACTTTTTCACAAGTAAGAACTTCTAAGACACTAGTTTATATTACTTAAAGTGTGGCCATTGAATCAAACAAGATTTATGTATCACTCTGAAAACTGAAACTTCAATTACACAGTATCGCACCTCAACATATTTTTTTAAAAAAATAACTTTAAATATGTGTTATTTAACTAATACCAATAACACCAATATTCACAATTGGAAGAAAAAAAAATGAATATAGTGTTAAATAAAAAAAAATAATTAAAAATTTGAATGGCAAAACTGTCAAAATAAATCTTAAATTTCAAAATACTTATGATACTTTTATCTATTTCGCAGCAACCAGAATCGTAGCAACTACGAGTAAGCCATTCAACCGGGTTTATTTACAAAGGCGCAGATGAATTCTTGCAAAACTTTTCGGAACTTCTTCCGAAAATCAAAAAATTCCCCTTTGAAAGATTCGCAAGCAAAGAAATTCAAGATTTTTGTAACAAAACATTGAGTAAACATGCGTAGGGAAAAAAGTTCCTTTCAAGGTTGAATTTTTCCGGGAGAAAGTCCTACGAAGAAGTCTTCCGGTCGACTCTTCGAAGTTCGTCAAAGCTCATTCGAAGAGTTCCTAGAATTAAATTTGTGCCATCTATTTACTCAGGGGCGGTTGACGGTAAATTCAATTCCCCACATCAAAGGCGGACCAATCAGAAGTGTAGGGTGCAGATCATCAATAGAAGACGGTTCCTTATAGCGGAAAACGGATCAGAATTTTTTTCATACAGCATATTTTCAGGTGCATATTTTATTTTTTTCAGTACTTTCGTTTATTTTTTGTCTATACATGCGTAAAACTCTTGAGCAGAAATTAGTAAGTCAAGCAGGATAAATGAAGCATTAATATAACTTACTTTGGTAAGAATAATTTATGACGTGCAATTGTTTCATGAGGATTTCTTAAGCGAATTATAAATTAGCTTCAGAATTTATTATGTAGAACATTAGATTTCTTTCAGCAAATTTTTATTACTTACGCCTATGTAAAAAATAAATGCCACTTTTCGAAATAACTGTACATTGCTCAACTTCACAAATAAGTTAGAGCCTCTTTTGGGATTTTTATTGCTGTAATTATAAAAGAGATATTAAATGCACTTTTTCACTTTATTTTAAACAAACATCAGATATAACAAGTTATCAGAGATATCAGATAAACATATTAGTAAAACTAACAACATGTTGCCTGGTAAAAATCATTTATATTGAAGTTTCTAAATTTCAAAACCCATAAGGCCTGATTATATTATTTACACAAAATATCTTAGATGTGCTTGTTCTTGAAAGTTTTACTAAGTTTACTTAAATTTATTTATTACTTATTTTTTAAAAATTTCACTTTTTCTTGTTATATATGCAAATCCTCTCCAAATTTATTACAAAGAAACATAGCATTATTTTTCTAAATCTAGTAATGAAGAGTAATTTTACCATTTTTGTAGACATCATGCTATTTAATAGATTTATTTCTACTCTGTCTAGACCTTATCATTACAAAAAATTAATTTAAATTTAGAAATAACTATAGAATTATAAAAACCATTTGGATTGCCTGAATATGTCTGATATTTCTATTTCTTTGTATGATAAATATATGCATTTTATACATCTTTTACTAATAAATTAGATGATACCTTTCGCTTCACTCACACTAAGATATTTACAACTTACTCCAAATTTTAAGTTATGTTATTGATATGACTTGATCCGCAATAAATTAGATTTTATTTTTGAAAGGCAATTTTTTAAAAAATTGACATTTATACTCCTTTCATTTTTAGACTCTTTGTATTTCTTTGCGTAATGCACGTCTATTATTCCTTCTTTCTTCTATGCATTTATGTCTTATCTTTCAACCGTACTAAAACTAGTATCATATAAAAACAAGAGCAGTAAAAGTTCGTTCGCAAATCTATATATTTATATTTTATTCCATATCCAATTTCTTCTTGTACCCCCAAAACGTATTTTCGCTTGAAATACGAATCTGTTGCTTTCGGCTTCCTTCGGAAAGTAATGGTTTTGAAATCTGGCATCAACGAGATAGATGGTTGTTTAAAAAATAGGAGGAATGGATGTAATATTTCCAGTTGCCCAGACGTGAGTTCTACAGCTTTTACTTTCAAAAGAGGGAAAATCCAGTTAAAAAATGTCGACGTTTGCTATTCATTATGTTTTTCTTGAATAATTTAGTTGCTCTTCCGTTTCATACAGCACATATTTGTTTAAAAACACACCAATTTGTTTTCAGCAGCTAACATAAGTGGATATTCTTGGAAGAGAAAAGTGCAAACGGCAGGCTACTTTTTTCTACTGTTAAAATCGAACGCTATGGATTTGATTCTAAACAAATAGAGTCGGAATCACGAACGGATTGCTCAAGATTTTATGGAATATTAGATGATACATAAATTGATCTTTTGGATTTTCCTAGTTTGATACTTCAAGTTTCTTGAGATCTTTTACTCGACGTAATTCTTTTTCGTTGTCTTATATATATATATATATATATATATATATATATATATATATATATATATAATCAATTTTATAAAATGGTAATAGATGTGTGTGTAAAAAATGAATGGAAATAAATGTAACTAGATTTAAAATGTAAAGTAATTTGTCAAACTATCTCAAATTAAATATTAGAAAATCTAAAACAGGCGAGTATTATTTGCTATGTTCTGAAAATTTTCCATTCTCGAAAAATATGGAAACCCTCTAATTTAAATTACGTACAATTAGTTGAACAGTAAAGTTTTGTTATAAGTCATACTTTAAATGTTACTTTTTTGTATAAATATAATAAAATTGTTTTATTTTACGTATTATATACCTCTGCAAATTAATTGGGACAATGTAAAAAAAATCACTTTTTTTTAGAAAAGTATGCTTTTATTTACTCTATACATTTACAATACATTTTTCTAGTATGACGTATATCTTCTCTTAGCTTCTCTTGCAGACTTGTTTGCATTGATTCGACTAGATTAGTACACAAGCTATTGAGTTCATCATCATGAAACCACACTTGAATTGCATTTTTTATCATGCATTCCTTTGTTGTACACTTCAATTACCTAAACGTCTCTTCACGATATTCCCCAAATTCTCAATGGGATTTAGATCTGGTGAATTTCAAGGCCAATAAAGCACTTTAATTTGATTTTCCAGCATAAAAGTTTGTATCAGTTTTAAATTATGACAAGGAGCCAAGTCGTGTTGAAATGTTCCATTAAAGGTATTCATAAACGAAACATTCTCATATCGTAATATTTCGATGCTCTTCGTCGATTTCATCACTCCGCCTTGAACAAGAAGTGAGCTCCCAGTTCGATTTACCGTGGGAAAAAACACAAAATATCTGCTTCAGTGGATGTTTTACATTCTGTTGGATATGGTCCTGTCTCATAGGTTCACAATCTCTTTCTCTCACAACATCTAAAATGTATCCCTGCCAAATATGAGTTTCATCAATGAAACTATTTTCTTCTAGTCGTCTGCAGTGCATTATGTGTACTTTTTGCCCTTGGTAAGCATTTTTTTTCATGTTAAAAGTTAAAATTGCTTTTTCGTTGTCTCCTTGCCTTACGACCAGTGCCCATAAGCTTACTCCGTAGATTTGAGCTACTCACATCAAATAGAATCCTTTAAATGTCTATGTTTTTTCCTTGGATTATTTTGCTATTTCTTATTAGAATTTTATTTTTAAATTTTGCAGTAGGCTTCCGTTTGTTCCTAGTTCTTCCTTCCCTTTTTGGTGAGGTTGATATACATTCTTTGAATGAAGGTAGGATTCTTGAAACACTTGATTTTTCTACACCAACTCCAGAAATTATTTCTCTAACTTTTGTAGCAGTATGATCTATAAAAACTATAATTTTTGCACGTTTGCTTGGAGTTTTATCCATTTTTGAACACGTGAAAGGAAGAGAGAGAGAGAGAGTCAAAACTAATAACTAACTGCTTCACTCAAAGAGACTCACAACTGAAAAATATAGATAGATTCCTACACTAACACCAATCAGGTCGAGCAACTATACTCACTCTAAGCAAATAAATTCTGTTTAAGATGGTTCACATTCAGTCTAAGCAGATAGAATCGGTCTGATATGGTTTTGGACGTATCTACCAAAAATAGTCCCACTTAATTTACACAGTACACAGTTTATCAAAACAGAAATTTAGACCCATATTCTTCAAGCGATAGTTTTTTAGGAGGAATGGACTGACTAATGAATGCTTAAAACAATTATATCATGTAATTGCATCACTATTTTAGCAATTCAGATTTCTACCTCTAAATAAGGGCTTTTTTAATGAAGTATTTAAAGTATTATGATTGTAAAATTTTATTAAATTTTTATTTAATCAGAATCATACAAGAATAATTATATTTATATATAAATCAAAACATAATAAACGATGGAGGAAATAGTTAATAAAATAATTAGTTTACTATAGTTTTTATTAACGTCTCACTAGAAGCAAGACGAGGGCTATTGGTGACGGACCTCGTAATTTTGAACCACGGTCAAGTGACGAGGGCGACACCTGAGCTGGCACCCCCTCTCCTAACAATAAAAATAATTAAGAAAATAACATTTAACAAATAATATATTTTTTAAAAATTAGACAGTTTTTTGAACAGCTTTATGGCAAAATCTACCCACAAATAAACACACACAAGCAGAGAAATTTCTAGTCATTGGAAAGACACTTAAAATGAATTCTATTAAAGAATAATTTATGCTGAATTCAATACAAAGCGGCCATTTGATTCACATATTTATGTTTAAATAACCAATGTTCTTACGAACTTTTTACTCTATGATTTATTAAAATTCTAAAACTATAGCTTATGTTTTAGAAATACTACTTATTTTTTTTATGAAATAATTGATTCTTTAGAAAAATGCTAGCAGTTTCCCTTGAGTTTCGTTTTAGTTTGAAAAATTAAAAATAAATATTTCTAGGTAAAATAACATGTTGAAGAAGTTCGTTTCGTGAAAACAACATAATGTAAACGTGAACAATTTTTGTTTCTCTTTTAACTAATTTATTATGCAAATATATCTATAATTCTATTATCATTGCATTCAAACATTCACTTGTGATTGATACTATATGTTTACTAATTTTAACACATTTGGAATTATTGTATTTTTTGAGTTTATTTAATTAATCATTGTTCATAGTTTAATGTTTGTTAAAAATAGTATTGTAATATTTTTATGAATATATATTTCTTAAGAGGTTGGATTTAATTTATTAGAAACAGCATGTTGATTCTTCTAAATGTTATTATTTAATCTAAAATTTAACTGTAACAAAAAAATGGAGCCGTTATCTCATTATATTGATAACTAATGGAAATTGAATACTCATAAATAATTTAACAATCGGATAGAAAATTGAAAATAACATTCACTTTCTGAATCATTTTCTTTCTTCTCGAACTTAATGACAGACGTGACCGCATCGAACTATTCCATATCGAATAATAATAACTGCATAAGTTCGTGATAAATTACAAACCTAATTGCTCACGAATTGTAAATTGGATAACTCTCTGCCTAATTTCCATGTCAAAGAAACGTGCGGAATAAATAAATTATTTTGTGTTATTTAAATTTTGCGGAATATTTAAACGTTAGTAGTATGCTGTCATAAAGTTTCCTGCATAAATTTTTCAACTTTACCGCCCTCCCCGACAGCAACTTGTTTAGAGAACAAATAAAATTTGCAGTGAGCACGGCAACTTACCATAGAAGAATTATGCAAGAGGCGTTACAAATCACTGTGAGTAATTGATTATTTCTTAGATAAAGGTCATGCTTTATGTGGTTGTTAAACCAAATTGCATACGGCTTCATTGAATTCTAACTGTATTCATCATGAACGTATTTTAAGAAATATAATTTGGAAATAGAATTTCCATTGGTAATTAAGACATATTTTTAGTAATCTTATGTTTAATAAAAGTTTTGTACATTAATAAAGTGAGGTATTTTATCTATAAGCATAACTCTAACTGATTTCTTTATGTACGCCCTTTTAAGAGATATAATTTGGAAATAGAAACTCTTTTTGTCATTAAGAAGTAACTTTAGTAAACTTAATTTTTTATAAATTTTTTTACATTAATAGTGTGATTTTTACCTATACATATTTATTTAAATTATCAGCATTGATATGTAGCATCATTTTGATAATGGAGTTTCAAAGTTAAAATCCACATATTTGATTAAAATTCTACTTTATGACTAATCGCATCCCTACTTCAATATTTGGTAGTATTAACGTGTGTTTTGCAAATGTTTTTGTGTGTATGTGAATATTGCTATATAGGTACCTTACGCATTATTCAATACACTTTGAGTTAGATGTTTTATGTATAATCAACCCTTTGCTATTCGAAGCATTATTCCCTTTTGAGGGTAATTTTTTTGTCAAAAAAAAACGAAAAAAATTTTTATAACTGTTAAGAAAAAAAAAATTAAAATTAGGTTTTCAAAATAAGTTTTGTTTTGATTAAATGTGGCAACCAATGAAATTGTGTATTCATAATATATGGGTCCCTTTCATAATAAAATATATAACTTGTGACATAATTCTTCAAAAAAAAGTAATAAAATCTCACTAATCAGCTTATAATTTTCCATTAAAGTACAAAAGGAACACTCTGCTAAATATATATTTCTTAGCATTTATCATAAAACAGATCTCATATTGCAATTATTTTTTTCAGTTTTTCTAATTTCTCTTTTAGATGCATTTTATTCAATAAAAGCTAATGACTAATATTTTATTTAAAAATATGTGCTTTATAAAGCTAAATAATTCCATTTTAATTTAACATATTATTAATGTTTAATATTTTAAACTATATTGCTTAAGCTTATCATTAAAAACATTTTTTAAAATAATAAAATATACTATTTTAACATTTGTTATTAAATTTAAAAAGTTACTGCTATTGATATTGAAATCTCAAACATATATTTTATTACTTCTTTCCTTATAGTTACTTTATATCTGTATAATTCATAAATTGGTGATCTCTTCTTTTATGATAGATTTTAAAGAAAATTAAAATAATAAAGAACTTCTTAGAGAAAAAAAAATATTATTTATAGTAATCTAATAAATTATTTCCCCTGCAGCATATTTCTTTGGCTTTATATAATTTGTCATTTCAATTCAAAATTCAATTTTATTATTAATAAATATTTTTCATAAGAAGCAGAACTCATTATCCTACTTTTCAATGAAAAGAAGAAAAGTATTAAATATCTTTTTAACTTGAATTTTAATTTAACTTTGTTCTTACACATTGCACCAGTTTTATAAATGAATTAAATCAAATGATTCTAAAAAATAACTGACTATTTAAAAAACAATTTGAGAATGAAGCTCTAAAAAATCTCCATAATTAATTTATGTTTACTGAAACACGCACACACATACATAAAGCGACTATTTCAAATTAGTATCGGTAGTTCAATTAAGTTCATTTATTTCCGTTGGGATTTCTTAAGGATAATGAATACATAATGTTCTAGAAAAAATAGCAAAAGTTAGACTTTTAGAAAAAATGTTTCTTTATGTACAAAATAAAATAATGTATTAAGCAATTTTGTATTATATATATATATATATATATATATATATATATAAGAAAACTCTAATTTCTGCATTTAAAACGAAATATTTTTATAATTTATTTAATTCTACCGATTTTCTAAAAACTATAACTATCTTAGAGTTTTATTTTGTCTAGTTTTTCTAAGTAAAAAAAATCTGTTGAAGAGTCAATTTCAAGATTTCTTTCTTTTTCTTTTTCATGAAACTCAGAAATGTATAAATACCTTTAAAAAGGATATTTCTTATAACGAAACAATACATTAAATTACCTGAATATAGGCTATAGCCTCTATTTTTTGAGCAAAAATTCAACAAACATAACACATTTAAATAATATTAGATTTCCAGTGGATATCTGATTCTGAATTTATTAGTTATGAGTTTTGTACTTATGAATCTCTCTCTCTCTCTCTCTCTATATATATATGTGTGTGTGTGTGTGTGTGTGTGTGTGTATTATTCCGTAGATAGAAAATTGCACTGAAATGAATTTAATGCTTAAATGATTCATCATTTTCAATGTAATGGATTTCAAACAGAAAATGTTGAACACATTAGCTTGAGTACTTCAGTGTGAGTTGCATTTGTAGAAAAAAAATCATCTTTGATTACCTTAATGCTCTTAGACTACATTCATCCTATTAATTTTAACATCAATTTAATCATCAAAACAGATTAAATTGAAAAGAATATTCAATTCATTTAATCATTTTTCGCCTTGTTCATAAGTTCACATTGATACAATATACCAATTACATATACCATTTTATAATTAGTGATGTTTAGCCAATAGGTTTGTGTTTTATTTTATTGAACTCAAATATTCATTTCTATCCACACTTATCACATCATCTTCATCCGAATAGTTCTAAAATATGGAAGGTGTTGTGTAAAAATTATTAATATACATAACAACCTTTGGAATAAATGAGAAATATTAATAATTGAGTGAGTCACTGTAATATGCTGCTGAAAGTCGTCATTATTTAAATGTAATTTTATAACTCATGGAAAAATCTAAAATTTGTTTTATATCTTATTCAATTTTTAAAGCATGTTTATGTTTACTAGAAAATTTTGTTACAATATCGAATCTTTTTAAAATTTTATAACCATTTTTTTGTCTGTTAGTGTCTAATAAAATACTACCATTTATATAAAGTTAGCTTTGATTGTGCGTAGAGAATTTCTTCAATTATTTTCTATCAATAGCGTTATTTGTATGTTTAAGAAAACTTTTCTTCAAGGTTTCGAAAAGATATAAATTTTTTGATTCAGATTTGAAATGAATTACAGATATAGCTTCTTCTGAATGTTCTTCACTAGCATGGAAAAATATGCTCTAAGAGAGACTTGAATATTTATTTGTTTACCTGTTAGTGAGAAAATAATGTTTTTTCTATGTAAATCACTAAAGAAAATAAAGCCAAAAGCAATTCAGAAATGTTAGTTATGTTTCCCAGTGATTCTTAGCTGAAAACGGACTAGAATGGTGCCAATAAATATTTTTCGACGAAGATATGTCTTGAAAGGAATAAAAATGAAAATATTTTCCGCCAAAATTGCCTGTAATTAAAATCATTTAGGTATGTCAAATTTGAAAATATTTTGCATTGGTTAGTATAATTTGTATAATTTATTTTAGTTTATTGATTTGGAAAGATCCGACTTCCTCTCACTTATTTATTTTTCGTTATAAATTGAAGAAAAATGAAAATACTTTCAACCTTGTACATTTAATAATTTGATATGGCTTTTTTTCAATCTTGATTTTATATAAATCTAATTATGATTTTATTAAAATCAATTTTTGTTAACACAAGTCTTAAAAATTCTGAGAATCCAATATTAATTCCATAAGCTCTCTTTATTATATTCATTTATAATATTATTTTTTAATATCTACCTGATAAACTAAGGCAACCTTATCAAACTCCAAATAGTAATCCTTAACTGAATTTAAAGTATTTTAGAATGTTTATAACTTATTATCCTCTAGTAGTAATAAAGCTTTAAATGTAGAAAGGAGTAATTTCCAATGTGCTCATTCTCTCACAACAAAATAATTTAAAAGTTCTGAAATAAAATTAAAAGTTTAGAGTATAATCTTGCTAAATTTATCAAAAAAAAAAAGATTACAACTTCTAAGAGTTATGAACATCACCTTGAAGGAAGGTAAAATAGAGCATGATATCCAGTGGTAATTTTAAGAGTTCACAAATATTTAAGTAATTTTAATATAATCCTTAATTATAATAATAAAATGTTTTAAATGTTTCAGATGCTTCAAAATTGTTAACTTGTAAAGTTGCCTTTTGTAATAAACTATAATGATACGTAATAATTTTAATCAATCAATTTTGTAGGGATTATAAAAGAATCTACATTTCAATACATTGAATTTGTATGAACGTTAACCAGAAATTAACTATTAATAAACTCATTAAACATTCTTAACTACCTACAAAAGTAAAATTCAATTAGTTTTTGAATTTTTTTGAAATATGATAAATTACCATTCTTAATAAAGAAATAAGAAACCATAAATCTTCCTAATGTCACGGAAACAAAGCTTAACTTCAACTTATCATTAAATGTATATGTCGCAATAATTAAAACAGAATGCGCTGATTAAAATAAGATTAATAATTTTAGACTTAATGAACCTAGTTTACCTTAGAACGGTATTTTTAAGTAAATTCATAATCTAAAAATATATATATTTAATAATGTTTATTAAAGCAATTTTTGATTAAAAATGATTATTTCAGTATCCCTTTGTAGAAAATTAGTAATTGTATCGTAACTTTTATTATTTATTCCTACACAAAATTTTAACATCTCTTTGACAGATAATTTGGTAACTCAGAACAATTATAATTTAAGATCTAATGGAAATTTAATATAATTTGCTATTTCAGTCAATTTCAATAGAATGCATTAATGTTTTATATTAATAATTGCCAAAGAGTTGTAACTCTTGAAGTAATTTAGTAAAAATACATTGCTGTGATTTTCTTTGCTTCTAATCAATTATTATTAAAATCATTCTTTATTTTAATATTAACAAATTTTCTGATAAGCGTAGCAACAATATAAGCTCATAAATCCTGAGAGATACTAGACACACATATTCAATCATTTAATATTGAAACACATTACCTACTACACATATGATTCATATACACATATATATATATGTGTGTGTATGTATGTATGTATGTATGTAGTGTGTTGTGCAGGAAGACTCACAACGCAGATCGAGGTGCATTGCGTTATCATGTGACTTCGTGGAAAGCGTCAGGCGACTTCCAACTGCATTATGTAAACTATTTTCCTTCCTGAGTTCCATGAAAGAAAGAAACCCCAAATATCGTACAATAAATTTGATTTTAAATATCAATTAGCTCAGTAATTCACCCCATACTCTCTATATATGTGTGTGTGTGTGTGTGTTTTTGTGTGTGTGTAGTGCATATATTTTATATGTATATATTGTATGTAATGTATATATATACATACATATCACATAATATACATAAATACACAGCACATATATATAATGCAGCTTCTCCGCCGTTTAATATAAGTGTATTAACTCCTGGTGATTTTTACCCATCCAATCTTGATTTTGTTGTAACCGTAAGAATGTGTGTCCTGATACTCAGTTGATATTCAAATATTTTTAAGTCAAACATTATTTATTGATGATGATGGTAATTTACAATTTATGTACACATAACAGTAAGCATAACAAAGCAGAAAATGACAACACACTCACAGCAGGAATGAATCCTCATATAATGTACCACTTCTCTTTTCTACAACATTGCAAAATAAACATTGTCAATTAACACAAAGCAGTCCTAGCAATGTAAAGTATGTAGAATATAAAGATGTCGGAGATACCTAACGGTAAAAAGAGCAGAATCATGAGCCGAAGTTAATTGCAATTCAGCAATAGTTAATTTCAATAACTGCTTAAATATCTCCGTAGTTATAGCGTATCGGAATGATTAATAATTCGGGAAGAAATACGGAATGATTAATAATGTCCGAAATATGGGAAGTGTTAAAAGTATCGTGCAGCATAGGTCGTATATAATAGAGATGAACGATTGCCTAGGAAATTGTTCAGGCGAATAGACATGCAACTTTTGACCAACAGATCACATACGTGAGCCAATCGGCTACCAAAAGTTTGTCTACAAAAGCAAATCACGTTCTGCTCGTTGGCCCGCGGTAATCAATGATAATGTAGCTATGCTGAAAGTTGGCAATCGTTGACATCGAATGGAATTGTTGCACCAAAATCGCATATGAATATCCACTTAGTAGTGACTGGCAGTTTTATGTTTTATGATCCATTGGATTGATGGATTTTGATGTATGCGGTGTGAAGAGTATGTAAACAAACATCTTGCAACAACTAAAAGTTTGAATGAAGCTATAGGATATAGTGTTATGGTAGAGGGAATGCTTTTATAACATTAGCTGTGTGCATTAATCATCGAGGAAGGCAGAAATAAACGGAAATGTGCATCTGGCCTTGCATGTGCATCCTGATAGCAGATAGCTTTTTTCATCTTAATAGTTCCTTCTAAATGGACAATTCGAAGTGTCATAAAGCATTTCATGTTCGCGCATGATACTAAGAGGCACAGGATGAGATTATTGTACTACCCAGGTCCCCAAACAACCTTGCCCAATGGAAAATCTTGATCAGGGTTTCTTTGTCATGGCTCAACCATGCTACCTGAGGCAGTTGCCCAGAGAACTGAATTCTAGCTGACTCTACCTCTCTTCCTACCCGTCACTGCGAAAGGTGGTAATTAATGTATGACTGTACTCTTTATATATGTAATTGGGGGTGTAAGTGTGTGCGTGATAATTAAATATGAATCTTCATTTCACATTTTCGTTTTTAGAAATTAAATTGCTTTTATTATAGATAAAAATAGTGTACCTATTGTTATGTTTATCACTATTGAATACTAACTTTATTTTTGGGGGAAATAATAGAATTTCGTTATATTTTACAAAAGCAAGAAGTAGTTTATCCTCCAAATAGTGTAAAATAAATATCTATTATACTTGCACTAACATAAGACTTATATATCCATTTAGGATAAATTATAAAAATGTTCCCTTAGAAATAGATTACCACACTTTCGTCACATTTATTCTTCTTACCCAAGTCTGGGTCTCTTGGGTCTTGAGGGAAAAATACTTGCATGCTGTAATGTGACACGTACCACTCTTTTCTCCCAGGGGAATTCGTGCCAAGAGGCAATTCCAGCCACCGGGGAGAATGTGTGCGAACGGAAATTAGAACCTTATCTGAGTGACACCAGGCAGAAAAAGTACGCCAATGAGTTAGAAATTCGTTCAGCAACCGATCAAATGTCAGTAGGGTTAATGACAAGAAACTCATGCACCTTATGTTGCCATTTATTCAAGCTTTTATCTTTTTTTTTATTTTTACTTTAGAAATATTACTATGCAACGAGCAACAGTTTGGAGGAGTATTCTGAGCTATTTTTGTCACAAAAACATCATAATATTTTTTTTGTAGTCCATAATATCGTCTCTGGTGTACATTCAATTATTCTTAAATTCTGAGACATGTTCAAAATGCATTTGAGAATTTCGGCAAAAAATAATCTATGCCTTTGTACGTTTAATGATAATTTAATTTATAGATAAATAACAATATTTATCAGATAATTCAGAGAATGACAAAAAAGAGATAATAAGAAAAATGCCGGACTTTAGTTTGAATAAATTCACCAAAACGTTTGTCAACTTCAAAAGTAAGTATACTTAGACTAAAATTTACCTATGGACATTTACGATTAAATACGAGTAAGAAAATCATTAGCAATGCTTGTCACACTTGCTCAAACATGCATTTTATATCTATTAAATCATGAGGAAATTAATAATATTTAGAATTTGTAAATAATTATATATGTATACCTAAGCATTTTGTAGCAAATTAATAAAAAAAGGTTGTCCTTTCCTATTGTTTTAATTTTATGTATATAAAATACATTTATGAGTAAAAGAAATACAGCCTGAATTGCTATGTTTAAGATAATTACTAAACACTTATTAGAATGTTTTATTTATTCCATCTAAGTGTTTTCGGTGTTGAATCTATAATTTAAAGAAAAGGTCTTTAACATCTCAACTTTTATGAACAATTTGATTTTAAAAATCGCTCCAAAAAAATTCAAAGAATCTTAAAATTATTTTCTGCTGAAATGAGGTAGAGAACCTTCTAAAGCTTTTTCCATGTAAATGAATCATATTTTATCCATTAATGTTGAGCAGTAACACAAAACGATGATAAATCTTAATATTATATTGTTGTATAACTAGATGTAAAATTTAACTTTATACCTATATGAACGATATATGTGCATTAACTGCTCTTGGGAAAATAACAAGACATTTAACTAAATGTGATTAGGCTTAAAGTATTACTACTCTTACACACTATATTTTTATTTATTTTAAAAGACGATAAAAATATAAAACATGGAATCAATTTAATTCTAAATAATTATTTGAATAAAACAATCTGATTTTCTAGTTAAAGTACATTTGTTTCACTTCTTCACAACCAAATATTGTTATGGCACCTGCTTCTGTTAAAACTCCAACAAAACACTTTTCTCGCCCCAAAAATCGACGTCCTTTGACGACGCTAACGCTGAGTCCATTAATAAAATTTAAATCATAAAACCGCTAAGACCAAAACCGTCATCCAGCTTTTGTTCTATCTGAAGATAAATACCTAAGTCGTAAATCATTTTTTTCTCAGCTCAGAGACCCATTTCGACTCTCGTCTTCCCACAACAACAAAGAAAAATATATCCTTTTGCATTATCGCGACACAGAAGTGCCGAGAAAGAGCAAAGTAAAAATGCAAAATGGATAATGATTATTATTGTAATTGTTGTGCGTATATATTTTCCTGATTTAATCGATGCTCCAAAATAATGAGCTGCTTTGTTCTTTGTGCTTCAGGTTATTCACTCGTTAGAGTTAGGTAATGCCTGAAACAAAATGACAGAACTGCATTTTGTCAGTAAATTCTTCAGGACATACTCAGTTCGATTTTACTACAAATTAGAAGCTTAACTTTAGGTAACTCTAAGTCATTCTAATTAATTAGTAATAATAAGAACATTCATTGGTTGTGTGTCTGTATAATGCCTGAAGATATATGTGTTACTTGAAATTGCTGTTAAGTGATGTGGTTAGTAATTAGAAGTATTACAGGCATTTTAACTATTCTTCCAAGTTTTGTCGATAGTTTTCCAAGCATTGAATTAGATATTTCACATAAGCTAAATTTATAAATTTTTATTCTTGTGCGAAATGAATAAGCTATTTCCAAGCTAGATATTTGGAATTGCTATATGAAATTTTATTAGAAAAATGATTAATTATTTTAGTATACCAATTTTAAAAGCATATTTTAAAATGTATTAACAATTTAAGACAAAGTAACATATTTAAAACATTTCTACAACTATTATATATATATAGTATATATATATATCAAAGTAAATGAGCTAAAATTGAATGCTGAAATTTTTATTAGAAATTCATCGCATGAATATTTACAATGTATATACATTTTCATAAAACATTTAAATTATAATCTAGATTCCAGTCAAAATTAAGCAGATATTAATACAATTATATTATAATTAATGAAACACAAATGACACATTATATTTCAGTTATGTATATAAAAGGTTATCACTATTTTTTAAATGGTAATCAATAAGGTCTTAAGAATTATTGAATTCTTAAGACAGTATTGTAATTTAAAAGTCAATAGTCCAAACAATAAAACATTCAAGAGTTTTTTGAAAATATTTATTAACAAGTAGGTTGTAAATAAAATAACACAAAGAAAAGACTTTTAAACTGTTCTTCCAAAATTTCAAAAAAATTGGCATAGTGCATTTTACTTCAGAAAAATATATTTAAAAGTATAATCTCGAAACATAATTCATGATGTCGCTGTCCAATAAAATACAAACACTTTTTTTTAATATTTTGACAAGTTATTTCTTTGTGATTGAATACTAATCTACTACTTTTTTTTCGAAAAAAACCTTTTACCGTTGTATATAACTTAAGAAAATACTTTGCAGTAGATTGATTTCAACTGATAAAGTATTTGAATTGCAGGAAGCTTCTTACGAGTATTTATATTTCATAAGTTTCCACTGTTCATAAATTCCTGTAAATTACTTTATCTAGATACTAATAATTAGATTTTGTAATGTTTATATACATAACTGTATCATCGTATCGCTATGATACACACACACACACATATATATATATATATATATATATATATATATATATATATATGCTATATATATATTATATATATATATATATTATATATATATTGTTGTTAACTGTTATAGTTTTCTATTTGTTTAACTACTTGTTAAATGAGCAGAATACTGAGTTCTTAATTATTTTCTTTCTTTCTCTCTTTCGCTTAATATATTGTCTCGTAAGAATTACTTTAATATATAGCATTAAGTCGTTTACATAGTATTTATTTTATGTCAGAAAAATAATTTGAGCATAAGAATGCATGTTTTCATGGAGTTAAACTATCCCATTACGCAGAACAATTTATTAATTAATCACACTGTATCTAAGAAAAACAATTCGGATCTCATCTTACTGGGAGAGTATTATACAATATTTTTTCCCTCTCCATTGTTTGATTTCAAACACGCTATAAAATTGAGATATTTAAAATGGTTAGTTCTTTACACATTTTTGCACTCTTAAAATATTTTGGATTTTGTGTTCAATAGTAATAAATATTCATTTAACAAACATTTTATATTAATGATTTTCACAAATTGCATTATTTTACGTCTGTTATATATGTGTATAAAATTGATTAAAATGAATTTTATTATAATCAAATAGTGTTTAATTAATGTAATATCTCAATATATGAAATGATGAATTTGCGGAAGAAAATTTAGAAACATGTAATACATTAAGCAATTCAGAACATTGTCTCAACAAAAATTTATTTCTTTGAAGCACCTATTTTTACAAAGTAAGAACGTATTTGAACAAAAATTACATGACAATAAATGTATTTTCTGTATTTAATTATTTCTTTGAACTTATATTCACAATTTGTATAGCATACATTAAAGCAAAAATGTGCAACTATTATTGTTTCAATATTTATTATTCTTGTCTAAATATCGTATTTAATGTACATAAAACAATGGCACTTGTAATCAAGAAGAAAGAAAATATCATATTTAAAACCTAATCAAATATTCCTGTATAGTTAACATACGGATTGTTAAGTTAACAAATATTCTGCTTTCTTATAATTCCACTTATTAAATAACCTTTAAATTCAACTGCCACAGAAAATTGCTTTTTAGTGCATTATCATTTCACTTCAGCTTTGATTTCGGAAATCTTGAATTCATTTTCGTTCTTCACAAGGAAAAGACTTCGTTTTGACATTATTCACTCCTGATTGGCTTTTGAATTTACTGCATTGCTCCATTTCATTTACTTAGAATGAAATTTCTGTAAGAATCTCTCAATATATATATTTTTTTCCAATTTATTTCCCTCCTTGATCTTTTTCCTCGTTTCTTTAAGGCAGTAAATTGATTGATTATATTATTGTCGAAGACTACGGATTTTTAGTTAATATATATGCAAATCAGCAGCTGGAGGAATTGCACGGGGTTTTTATTTAATTTTCTTGTAGTGAAATGAATTTCGTGGTTGATAATTTATTTAACTAAATCAAATTTTGAAACCCATTTTCTCTTTAATTTATAAAAAAAAAAGATTTACATTCATTCACTTATTTTTGTTAAGATCTTTAATTAAAAAATACGACTTTGATGAAATAGAAAGACATATAATGAGCTTTTGATAAGAGAATTAATTGTTGGGATATTTATCGATTTATTATGTGATTAATTTTTCTGGATTACTTTGGAATAAAAGTTTCCCACAAAATTTTTCTTACTATGTACAACTATTTGTCTTATTTTCTTTTGGTATGTTTTAAAAGAATAATTATTAAGTATTCAAAATTGTGATGGTTGAATAACTTATAACTTGAATACCTTATTCTATAATAAGGCACATTTATCATAAGACCTTCCAATTTATTAGAATTTTAATATTCACATTATAAAAGATAAAGTGTATTCCCTCTGTATTATTACATTATATTTATAAAAGATAATATTATAATAAAATACTTTTTACTTATTAATTCTGTAAAATAGAATGTATTTTAGAATTAATTTAGGGAAAGTGTAATATATGTAATTAAATTTAAGTAAATATTAAAATTTAATTTATATCACTTTTCTTTTCAATTCCGATTCTTAGGGAACCAAATATGACTATTTATTAATGATACTGTTGTAAACAAAACAAAATGAAACTATCACACAACATATAATCTTATTAAAATTTTATTTATGTTGCAAGTTCATTTCGTTAAATAGTGAATATAGAAATAATGGAAAAACTAGCTTGATACGTATTGAAAAGTTATAGAATATTAAGAAAAACAAATAGTACTCTCTCTACTCTTTAAGAATTTTTGTAGTTTCTTAGACATACGAATATTTATTAAATAAATATATTTTTGGACATAAAATTAATGTGATATGTGCAAAATTTCTTATTATGTGAATTAAAAATAATACTATTTCTAAAATTAATATATTGTAGTTTTTCACAGGATATCTTATTTCTCTCGCATCTGCTTCATTTAAAAACGTCAGAACTTTAAACGTAGTAATTTTTACAACTTATAGCGTATATTTTTTACAACTATTTAATTTATTTCTAAAATAATAACCATATTTGTAAAAATTAAGTATCAATATTTTTCCTCCAAATTAAGTGCGTATATTGGAGATTTTTTTATTTTTATTTTTATGGGGAGATAATCATCTAATTTTAAAAAACACAACTTTTTAGCTTTCTTCGCTATAAAGATTTAACCTTTCTTTTCTTTAAATTTATGAACATTTTAGAATGATTTATAATTACATGTAATAAACAGAATCCAGAACTAAAGACATAAGAAACATTTTAAGTTTTCAAAATCGAAGTTTGGACAGTACGTTACTTGTATTTAATTTAATTATGCACAATTCAAACTCAAATGTTTAGCTCTTAAGTGTAGTAGTAATCGAGTGATCATAGTAGCGTTTTTCTCGTCCAGTTATGGTTTCGGATTCCGACGGCGTTAATGACCAGCCGTGTATTGTGGCTGATGATTCGAAATCACACATTCTGCCATTGTCGTGGTATGAAAGTTTGGAGAGGTGGGTGCTGGTTCAGGTGTTATCCTCGTCACTTGAATGCAATTCATAATTACGAGATCCTTCCTGAGCAGCCAGTGTTAAATCTCGGTGCGACGTTAATAAATAATGATTGGCATCACATTACTCTTAAATATCCTATGCACGATTCTTATAGAAGAGGCACTACTAATCGAAACTGCTCGAGTTTTGGCCGGCTGCGCAAACAATGAAGAGATCCGTGACAGACATTTAAATAATTCGTTCTTCATAGAGCGGCATCTAAAATCTCGGTTTTAATTAGTGGGTGAATGAAGGCAGTTCATTTGGGTGCTTGTTTTGCTTTAATTAAGAGTCAGAAAGATATAGAATTCTTGAGCGTTTTTCTACGAGTAAAAAGATCCTAGAAAATTACACATTGATGTTTGAAATTAACTAATAAAAGAAGAATATATTTCAAAAAAAAAAATGAAAGGGTTTTTTTTTTCTAATCTTAAATGGCACTGGTTATCTCAAAAAGGTCTTGAAATTTTTATTCGCTTGGAAAATAATGTAATACATTTGACTGCATAGCAGAAAGTAAGAAATTTTATGAGTGCTGTTTACATATCATATGTTTAAAAATAAGAGAACATATTAGAAAATAAACAATGTAATAATTTTTTTTTATTGTTCGTTTCTTATAACCTAAAAATTCAACAGGTGTAAGATTATTGCAAATTGAGTTTTAAAGCATATAATGCTTGTCATTCAGTTAATGATATCTACTAGTGATTAAACTGATCTTCTATATCAGTTATCATTGAATATCGTAATCCATTTGCATAATTAAATTTAACTATAATTTCTAAGTATCCCTAGAGATATTGCATCTTATTTACCGCATTCAATTCATTAAAAACTCATAAGCATAATACTTTTAAATGCTTTAAAAGAATAAATTATAATCACATAAATTTTAAATTTTTTATGCTTAATGCTCCCGTCTGCCCGCCATTTTGATTTCGTGGATGTAATGTTAATCCTATGGAATTTCAACTTTAATTCTCATATCTTTTCTATTTAATCTATTTGGATGCAGTAAAATGCATTTAAAACAGCAAAAAATAATTAATGTTTCTGTAGAAATACTTTTTTTTTCCAAATCTTAAAAAAAAAAAAAATACCCTTGTTTTAATGATTCCTGTATGAGTTTTCTAGTCTTTAAGAAATATTTTTAATTATTTTTAAGAATCAGAGGGAAAAAGTAATTCTACAAAAGCATTCATTATTCTTTGCTACTCTTTCAGATGTACTTTATTACGTTCAATTAGATCAAATATAGTAAATATGTGAGATTCTTGACTATTAGCACGTACTTAAAGATCGTTTTCTTTTTTAAATGTTAAATTAAACATAAAAAAGTTCAAAGCGCTTCCTTTTTTTATTCTGTAATGTCATTTTAAGATAGTTATCTTAGCATGATACTGAAAAAAATTAATTATCTTTGCAAAAGATGAAATTTCATACACTATATAAGAATTTAAGAAAATGATAATATTAAACAATACCTGTATTGTCACAAATATTTTATTATGTATGTAATAGTGACATACACATTACTTCATTCATACAATTCTTATAAGTAATTTCTTTTCCTACAAAGAATAGTTGCAAATATCTTGTTTCATGTAAGTAATTCATGTAAAAATTTCGGAAACTTGTTTCACATGCACAATTCCTATAGATATCTTCTTCTTATACAAAAAAATTGTAAAAAATATCTCGTTTAATGTAACAGTTTCAGATATTTTGTTTCATATATACAGTTAATACATACATTTTTTATTCTTAACTGTTAAACATATCTTGTTCGATCTGAATAACAGTTTGAAATACCTTGTTTCCTATTCACAAGTAATACAGAGATTTTTTTGTTCATAATTGTAAAGAAACTTTTTTTAATATATTTCTGCAAGTTGCGCGAAATATAAGTATCAATGAAGATAAAATATATACTAAAAATGAGACTGAAATGTCTGTGGATTCTGAGTGGTGATGTACACGATTTTGCTGCTAGCATGGTTTCCTTCGAGACTTAAGTTCGAGTCCTGATGCCACTAAAGATCAATCATGTCGTGGGCCTGAATCGCCTTAATTCTATCGAAACTTCAAGTTCTTATGTTACCATGGTGTGATAGATACCAGTTGAGGTGTCGTCCTCTCTACTTGGCCAAAGTTCAAAATTACAGGATCTGTCGGCAGTAATCCTCATGTTGCTCTAAGTACAAACTAATTACCAATCAGTCAATCAATTTTAAGGACATTAAATAGCATTAAATGCATAATGATCAAAAAAGAATGTAGATGTTATACAGTATGATGTCTTAAATATTTTAAAATCATTTAGAATCCAAATAACGTTTTAAATAAATTCTCTTGTAAATAATTCTTTTCTAATATTTGATTAAATATCACTAAGTCACAAATTATAACATTCATTTCCTAACACACAAAACAAGAATATAGTAGGTATTTATAGTAGGTACAAGAATATAATTGGTGAAAGAATATACTAATACAAAAAAGTAGAATACTATATACATTTCCATTTTACACGTCATACGTTCTGAATTTTTCTTAACTTGCCATAATTCAATAACTTAAAGAAAAATTTCCATATAGTTCTTTGTTTTCTCGACAATTAATCGAAAGAATCAATCTTTATCTTTATGACACTTTGATTCATCGCCTTTCGTACAAAGAGATCAGGATAAGACTAGGTCAGAGAACAATGACTACTTTCTAAGTCAAAGAATTCTAAAAGATCCTAAAGCAGGCAATTCTCTTGTTTCAAAACATTCGAAGCTCTGTTCCCTAATATCTTTTAACTTATCCCCACTCTATAATTAATTTGTGCCTCGAAACACGTACAAAAGTTCTTTTTTCCTTTAACAGATATCGAAGGATTTAGGCAACCGGAATCTTTGTGTAATTAACTTGCGTTTGTAAATAAAAGAGTGTTGTAAAAATTCATGCGTACAGGCAATTACCCCGTAAATGATATCTGACAAATTTAAACTTGTTAATTTTAAAAATTGTTCTAAAATTGTAATATATATATATATATAAATGCGATATTAGAAAGAAATATTCCTTCAGGATTTCTTGGGTATTTTTTTTTATCATGATTTCAAATTCTGTGTTTCGATACTAATAGCCAATATTTTGCTTCTCATTTAAACATTATTTGAAATCAGACACAGACTTTCAGAGAAATTATCGTTTTTATCAAAAATTTTAATACAATCTCTAAAACATATTGAGGAATATTTTTAAAATGTTTGAAAAATAAAAAAAACACTCAAATTACGAATAAAAAGGAGAAAATAATATCTTTATAAGGTTAATTGCAAAACAATTAAACCTTTTAAATGGTTTTATAAAATTTAAAACAAAAAAAAATGAACTAAATCAATTTTTAATGCAAGATAAAATCGTGTTCTTTATCAGAACGGTACTGAAAGAAAACGTATTCTGAAATAATATTAAGTGTTCGAGAACATAACTTAGATAAACGGTTAGGATTTTCTGGGTAGTAAAAAGAGCCACAAAATACTAGGAATTGGCAGAAAGATTTCTTCTAAGAATCTAGTAACTTAATAGTTACAGTATTTTGGGTTGTCGGATGATATTAGATAGAGAGTTCCTGGACTTTTGCCCTAACTTTTTCCATGTATTTCGAAGGAACTAACTGATGAACGAAGAAAATGTTCATTTATAGATTCCTAGTATCAAAAGAATAAAGAACATTGATACGTGATAGGTAACTAAAAAAAAGAGGTGCGAAGTACTAAGAATTGGCAAAAAAGATTTAAGAATCTAGTAACTTAATTGTTACAGTATTTTGGATTGTTAGATGATGTTAAATGAAGAGTTTCTGGACTATTGCCCTAACTTTTTCAATAAACTTCATTAGACGCCAACTGATGAATGCAGGAAACTGCTCACTTATAGATTCCTAGTATCAAAATAATTAAGAAGAAAACTGATACATTAGAGTTAACTAAAAAAAAAGATTGAAATATATAAAAAAGGGGAAATTTTGTTCTACCGATCCATTTTATGTAAGATATTTCAAATAAAATTTAATTTTCTCATACATTTATTTACAGTGAAATTTGCATTGTTTATTTTATATGTGCTGCTGGAATTTATTATAAAATGTTCAAATAATGGGGGAAAAAGTTAGAAGAGTTGATAAACGTTTACCTTAAAAATAAACTACTTCGTAATATTTTCATATTTATGCTAGATATATAATTTTGTGATAAACCAGTTTCAAAATCAGAATTTTTTTTTAAAAAAATTATTTTAAAAAATTATAATTATTTATCTTTTTCCCATCATTAATTTAAAAGCTATTACGATGCGTTACAGCTTCTAATTTTCTACATAATTTTGAAATGGGCATTACAAAACAATGATAACTGAGAGATCTAAAATAATCAAGATCAAACTCATAACACAAATTCAGCTTTTACGTATTATTTTTCTACATAATAATTGAATATATTGTCAAATTCTGTAATTTTTGAAATAAATATTAAAATATTTTGATATTGCTTTGAAATTTTCTGTCAATATCTTCACCAATATATGGATCGTAATATGTTTTATAACTTTGAAAAATACTGTTAAAATTTAATATGATCCACATTTATAAGAGTAGGTTTTCTGATACAGCATTACATTACCAAGCAGTCTAAAATAATACTAGTTTGAAGTTTAATTTTTCAGAGGAAATTAAAATAATTCATACAAATAATGGTACTCAGTGTCATTCTTCTGTATCTCTTTTTCTTTGAACATCTGTGAAAACAGTTGTAAATTCATTCTCCATGTGTATTTCCTTAAGCATCTTATCTGACAAAAGTAGAAGGAAATCACATATTCTTATGTAACGGTTCATAGCTTCATAGTCAGTGAATCAAATGGAGAAATCTTTATTGCTCTTCAGACCATTGAGCCTAATAATGTGGATTGTTGAACCTTAATATAACCTTAATACATGTTGAACCTTGGCCAACAAATCCTTGAATGCTATGGTGTGAAAGCTTCATAAATAAGACTGCTGCCCCAAGAATGAACTTTGTCATTTGGTAATGGTTCCTAATACAGAACCTGCTTTGTGATAAATCGTTCTGTATGTCTAGTATTATACAATTTTCTAAAAATACTTAAACGTTTTTAGACAAATAGGGCTCATAGAATGATTTTTATCAATTTTGTAGGAATATAGCGATAAAATCTATATCCAGGTGAATTATTTAAGAAAATGGATAAATCAACAACTACTAATTTAAAAAAATGAGCAATACCTAATTTATTTGTTCTAAGAATAAACTGATATTATATAAAACAGGGGTATTACTATCACTTTCAATAATCTTTGTGAATTCCCTTACATTATAAGACATGGATCATTAGCAATTCGCTTTTGCATGTATTCAACATTGACACGAAATAATCTGTTTTTCCCAATGAGAAATGAGAATTCCTCGTTTGAGAAGATATAATATATCACCATCGTGAATAGCTAATTAAGTTTAATTAGAATAATTAACCACTGTCTGCGACTATGTTTCATGTCCAGAATATTAACTTCTCTCAGTAGGCCACTAATAAGATATGTTTGTCTCTGAGGGATCATTTATTCGATTAATGTAATTTCAACTTCACGGGGCATTGACGATCAGTTCTCTTTCCTCTGAGTATTACAATCTCTGCAGTTAGGCTTCAAGTTAATATTCATTCTATACGTTCACATAAAGATTTGATAATAATCGTAGGGTTATTCATCTTTTGAGTCTCCCGACAGATTCCAAAAGTTAAACATATAACGATAAGAAAATAATAAATTGTTCCATTCAAAGTTTTGCAATGAGCAGATTTAGCCACCAAAAATGTAAACTTTTTAAAAAAATAACAAGTTATTCAATAAAAAAATTAGAATTAAAGCAAACGATAAAATATTGAAGGGAAAAATAATATTCCTTTAAGATATTAAAGTTAAAAAAAAAGCGAAATTATTAAACTGAATATATCTTGAGTTTAATGTAATTATTGCTATCATAGAGTGAAAATAAACAAGTCATGCTCATTTAACATTTTATTTTGAAAAACAATCTGTGATATTAATCTTTAGTTCATAAAAACAATAGTCCCTGCGAAGGCTAATAAAATTTATAATTATTCTGTAACATCTTTTAAGAAATCCTTTATTTAATTTATTCCTAGAATATCAATCTACAAAATTTTTATATACTTGTCAACTGATTTAAAAATGTCAAAAAAAAGTGTCATAGGAATTTTCAAAATTTCAGTTTTGTGACTTCTTTTGATATTACCAAATGTGTTATTATTACAACTCCATGATTAAAGAAAATGGTTGAAATAAAATATTTTTCATTTATATTCCAAAACAATTACTTTGGTCGCGAATGATTTCAAAATAAATTTTGTTAACATGACAAAATGAAATTGTTAAACAGACTGTCAACCGTTTGGGTTGCTCTTATCATATCTGATTTTAATAATTCTATTTTTGATGATATTAAACTCTTCTAGGGCTAAAGTGAATTTATATATTCGCAAATAGATGTTCTTAAAATAAACGTAACAATATCTAACTGTAATAATTTTGGTTTAAGATAAAATAATAATTAATAAATTTAAAAAAAGGTCTTACAGGTTGTGAAACC
>BMAW01028818.1:32496-80915 GCA_019974015.1 Nephila pilipes | reverse complement strand
GTGCATGTATTTCTAAATCTATTTTAACCAGGCATTGGTCTATGCATTTCTTATTGTTAATTTAGATCTTGAGCTGCAAACTGATATTATATATTAAGAATATTATTCAATAGAATGCTATCTATCTATCTATCTATCTTATCTATCTATCTTTATCTATCTATCTATCTGACCCATCTAACTACATTCATCTATCCATCTATCTATCCATATATATATACTATATATATATATATATATATATATATATATATATATATATATATATTACATGTTTATTATAAAAGGTAAAGTTATCGATTGCTTCATAAAAATTTTAATTAATTTCAACTATTATTTATGAATACTAGTTTATAATTATATATTCATTCTTGCTCTTTTTTTCACCATTATCATTAGAATCTATTTTTTCAATTAGCATTAGAATCAATTCAAATCAAACCTTGTGAGTTTTAACATTATGCATAATTCATGATATATTATCAGCAATATACGTATTTCAAATTGAATTTCATTAATATTATTGCACAATGTTATTTAACTTCCTTATTGATCTTTAAATTATTAAAATTTCCTTTATTGTACCAATTTTTTTAAACATAAATCACACAAAAACAGAAAAGTGTTGTTTTTGTGTTTGAAAATAAAATGATAAAAACAAGTAACAATTTACAATGTATACTTGTTATTTATTACACAGGTAGCAAACATTTTTCAAAATTGTCTACAATGAGAAGGAAGTATTTTAAGTCAAGATGGCAAGAATCATTCAAAAATTCTTTTTAGGAAATTAAGGGCCTGGACAATGAACATTTTGCACTGATTTATTTATTTATTTTTTTTTTTCATTTTTTTTTTGTCTAAATACAAGCACGATTTTTCCAAATTTAATTCGAATTTCCAAAAGATAGCGCATTAACTGAAGTGTTTTTGTGCATCCTCACACCAATATACGTCTAAGGATTAGAGAGAAATTTAGGAAACATATGAAACCTTTTCTTATGAACTCGAAGCAAAATTATTTTGATTAGAAAATATCTTATTTTAGGAAATATGTTTATTATTATTACTTAATACAAAATGTATTAGTTTGTTTATAAGCTTTGAATTAGCTCAAATCTCTACCTAAATTGTGTGTGTGTGTGTGTGTGTGTGAGAGAGAGAGAGAGAGAGAGAGAGAGAGAGAAGAGAGGGCAAATATAATGAGACAGAATTAGCTCCTATAATGATGATTTTTTGAGATAATTAGGTCTTATGACATGAATGATGTATTTATGGCTATATATATATACTAATAGAATGGGGAGTTGGAGAGTCACAGATAATATATTGCATTTATAATCGCAAAAGTTTTGTAAATATTATTATCTTCAGAAGTAAGTAACTGTCTCTAAATCTAATTAAATAAGAATTATCTAGCTGATGAATTTCAGAATGAATGATTAAATCTTTTGATATTAGATTTCAAGCAGCAAAAATATTAGCTTTGCTCGCGAATAATTCGCTTCGCAAAGAAAATGATTTATGAGCATTATTAAACATAATCTACTTTGCAGTACGTATTTGTAGTTATCCTTAGCTTGACTTTGGGCATCAGTGTATTGATCCTGGAAATATTTTCAGTTTTCTTGGTACTTTCTGTTACCCTTGATGGCGATAATAAATCGGTCGCTGGTACGCAGGTCCACCATGTCTTATGTAGGGTGCATTAACGCGAGAACTTTTATTCGTTGCTGTGTAAACATAATTAAACACAGCTGCTGTTAGTAACTTAATTTTTATTTCGGTCACTTCTTAGTACTAATGTGCGCCATATGTCAATGTTACTGCAAGTTACCGGATTCCCTTCTTCTATATCCAGGAGCTTTTGCAGGAAGCATTTTTCCCTATTACTTTTCTGTAGCCCATATATTTACTGCCAGATTATCAGGGTGGTAATTTCATTTGGTAGCAGAGTAACGAAGGGACTTTTTTTTTTATTTTCTGTATTCGTTAAAAGGGAACCAGACGGCTAATTATTGATTCTGACCAAGAATTAAAAAGTTTGAACGAAATAAAAAATATTCTCTCGTTTGTAGTTTTCTGAAAAAGAAAATTCGTCATGGCGTGTGAAAAAGAACGCTTTTAATCTGTCTATTACTCTTACTTGAGTCCAATTAGACGCAGAAACGGGAAAAGTTCAGAAAGCTTCTAAAAAGTAATGAATTCTTTCTTTTGAAAGGAAAGGCTTGAAAGGCGTTTTATCTTTGTAGAAAAATAAAAAAAAAAGGCTGAAACTTCTGAAATATTTATGTTGAAGAGAGCGGAAATGCTTTTATTATTTGGAATATTACATTATCCATTTATTTCAAATTTCTGAAATTTCAATAAATTTTGGTAATTCAAATGTTCACATGTTTCCGTAAATTTTGGTAATTCAAATGTTCACATGTTTCCGTAAATTTTGAAAGACATTTTATGTGTTCTTGTAACATTACTAAAAATAATTACTAATTGCAGCGTTAATTATTGCTTCTTATTGCATTGCAGTGATTCTTGCTTACATGTGAAGTTTCGTTATTATTTTTTCAGGATGGTGGAAAGTAGGGCTGAATAATAATTCATTTAAATTTTCAGTAATAGAAAATTAAAAAAAATATTTACTGACATTTTTCATATTTTAATTGCGCTGCTGTAAATATTTAAATTCACAAATTATTTCTCTAGTATTTTGTAAGATTTATTGAACTTTTAAATATAACTTTGATTATTTTGTATCAAATGTGTAAATTATTATCAGTAAGAAGTATTTAAACATTTTTTTTTCTATTATAATGTTTCACGTTCGTGAAATGCTAAACGTCCCATCGTTCATGATATAAATTGGTCATCATTTTATGTCGTTCATTAAAAAATATGAAATAAAACAAAAATATCTTAACAATTACTAATTACCATTTTTTGAATATTTTAAGATTGATCACAGTGATTACTAATGCTAAATACTAATATGCTTCTGAAATATCTATTAAAACTAGAAGTAGTACTATTAACTATATGCCATTGTGTGTTGTAATTAGGAATCTCTCTCTTCAAGCGAACAAAATATTAAAAAAGATTAGTATTGACGATTGCTTAAAATAATAAATAGTATAAAAAGAATTTTATCATAAGTGTATGTATCATACAAATTAATTTAATGACAGTTATCCTGCATATCTAATTTAATATATATATAAGAGTGGGAAAATAATTTTGAATCTAAGACTGTGACAGAACTATATCCTGATTTTGAAATTGCAAATTATTATGCAATTAATGAAATTAAATGATTATGACGCATCATGTTCATGTGAAAATAAATGTTACATATACGATGAGAAATAAAAATAATCGGAAAAATGCTCAATATCATAAAATAAAATGTAAAGCATCTTAATTTAGAATGAAAGAATAATTTCTTAGATTATATATCTTTAATTCTTGTAAAACGAGGATACTTCCAAGTATACAGATGAATTGCTAAGCCTACTAGGTGTTACCATTGCTTACTAGAATCTGTTAAAAACGCCAAAAAATTTAGCACTGATTTAATTGGCGAACTTTATTTGGAAACTTCACATCATAATTTTATTTCTACTACGTAAAGTTATTTTCATCATTTTGCGTTGTCATCATCAATGAGACCTAGATTCACTATTATAAACCAGAAATTTAGCAACAATCAAAACAATGGAATGCTTTGGATGAAACTGTTCCAAAGGTGATAACGCTCTCATTGACCAGAAAGTTTATGGCCACTATTTTTTGAGATAAGATGGATGGTATACTTACAGACTTCATAGAAAATCAATCATTGGACAATATTACAGTGAGTTATTCCATTTTCCATTTGTATTACTCAGTTTCTTATTCCTAACCAGGTACTGTACGAACCGCTCTTGTAAAACAAACAACATACCGATTGTTTTATTTTCATTAAAATGGCCTTTCCTGTTTAAATAGTTTCATCCGCGGCATCGCCTATCTTTAATTGCATTATCTTATTATTATCTTCACATACCGAAGTTATCTCTTCGACAATATAAAAATTTATTTTTTGCTGTGAATTAAACCCCACTGAAAATATAATTCTGTTAGCTTATTAATACTTTTTACACAAACTTATATTAGCTCTGAAAAATGCTTTTCCTTAAATAAATTACATTTTGGCATTTATGTCATTCATAATATCGGAAGAGTTTTAGTTTAACATTAGAAATTTTTTTATTTAGGACAAGAGTAAAGAAATAAAATATGAATTTAATGAGTAAATGTCTCAAATGCAATTTTGTGGATATGTTTTTTCAAAGCTTATTAACAGCTGGTGTTTGTCACTCCGTGATGCGAATTTAATATATGTGTTATCTAGTCTTAAGAGGCGATATGTTGTAATGAGATTTAAAGAAAATATTTTAAAGATAATTATTACAAGAGATAAAAGAAGTAAACTCAAATCTCTAGAAAAATGATTTAATTTTAAGATATTGAAAGGATTTAGGAACATGTAAGTTCTTTTAGATTTTGTATAGTTCATCGTATTAAATTTATTCATTTCCCAATTAAGTTAATTCTGGAAAATATTATTTCAGACATACAGTTGCTTTCTTTCCAAGATCTAGAAAATCGTCTTCACATAAGATACCATACGCTAATGCTAATATTTTTTAAAGCTTTAAATAATATTCACACAGTTAATGACCAATAGTAACATGTATTGATTCAGAAACTTTAAACTAATCATAATTCTGGCATATTTAAGCAAATATATTTAAATCATTTACTGTGCATAAATAAGAATTCATGTAGATTGTTAAAAAAATAAAAGACTTATTATTTCAAATTTTCAAAGTTGGTAAAAATGAAGAATGATTGAAAAAAATTTTACTATACATTTCCACAATTAATCTTACTTTTTACATAAATATATCTTATACTGACTGTATTGAAGCAATTGTATTCGATTGTAATTTTCCTATATGTAATAGTTTTTACATATTTTTATCAATAAAATTCGTTATTTACAAGTTTTACTGGAAAAAAGTGTTATAATTATTTCCTTTGAATATTTACTGGGAATATTGAGACATAGATAGATATTTATAAGTTTCATGAAAATCGTCCTCAAGTAGCATCCTTTCTATCGCAATTTGCTAAATAAATGGATTAAAATTCTTGTTTTGATTTTGAACTATTGCAAATGCAAATTTACAAACATTTTAACTCATCATTGTAATATTTACACCTTCATAACCATCTGGCTGAAAACAAATTATATCTTAAAATTAAAACATTAATTTGTCTCTATTAGAATTACTATGATTAACTAATTCTCTATTAATATTGATTTGTTTCCTAATTTCTTTCAAAAGAATGAAACATTTATTTATACAATATCTTGTATTTTGATGTATTTAATCAGCTTAGAATACTGTTTTACTTAAAAATGTTACATTAAATAAAGTATTTCATGATATGTCATAATAAATGCATTTAAAAATATTTACAAAAGATTTTATCAGATAAATTTGAAACTCGAGACATAATCTTTTTGAATTTTATTCAATGTTACGTAAAAACTCTCGATTTTGTGGACGTAAAAAGACCATGTTAAACTTTCCCTTAAAGGGGCTTACATAAACTTGGGCCTTTTAAAGTTGTAAAATCCACAGATCAAAAGTGGAAAATACCTTTAAAAAGAAACAATTTAACGAAAATAGAGTTTTATTTAAATTCACCCTTTAAGCTACTTTTGCAAACATTGGCAAATACTTCCTTATATTTGAAGCTTTAATGCTAGTAATGATCGATGGGAGAAACGTGTCTGCTCTTACAAATGATCTAAAGGTCCTTAATCCTAGTACAGTAACAATGCTAAGCTGCCGATCATGAAGAATATGGCAGATTATACGTGACTTTAAGTTAAAGTTTATGTTTGTTTAACTTAAAACTTGCTTCAATTCAAAGTTCCTTTCTACCAAATGAATGTAATCTATATAGAATTGTAAAACAGTTCAAACATCTTAAAAATAAAGAATAAGAAATGTTTTTTAAGTTTTTTTAATGTATCTGTAAGTATTGAAAGGCAATTGTTGATACTAAACGGTCTAGCTTCTATTATATTTAAATGTTTTTATTTTCCTAATTTTAGTGTTTTGATTTTACGCTGTATGAATTATATCTTTAAAGTCAAATGTTTAGCTAGACAGTTTTATCTCCATAATATAATTTGCTAATTAAAGTCTCATATTTTTATTATATGGTCTTTTTTGTTACTTATGTAAGGAGTTTGCTTGAAATGTGTCTTTTTAGTATCCAATTTCAGTATTTAATAGGGTAATAAAAATGAGCCAAAATTTATTTTATTATATATAAGCAATTTTATCATAACTTTGTTTAAGTAAATGGTTTTTATAAGAATGTTAACTGTCTGGACTAATATGCAAATTTCAAAATGTTTTGCATAACTTTATCTAGTGTTAAAAATAGCACCAGTTAGATCTGGAAAATAATTACTTTTAATCCAATGTATCATACTCGTTTATTTCTTTTTCTACCCTTTGAGGACTTTCATGTTTAAGGGATATAGTAGCTCAAAAATGTTTTTTTAACAATCGCAGAAAAATGGACCAAAGCAATAATAACTGTACAACTGTAAATATTTTTTACTATACATAATTTTACACTATTTAATTGAAACAGTCCAATTTATTTTTCAGTTGTGATGTGCGAAGAAATCCTGCCTGAACAGTAATATATTTATATGTATAAACGAAAAAAATAGTTTTAAAAATCAAAAAAAAAATTTCATGTGAAATAATGCATTTGATTCATAATTGATTACATAACTCATATGGTTATTATATTATAATGAGGCGGAGAAAAACATTTATCAAGTAATAAAGAGATTCTGTTGTTTATAGACATACACTCTTTGTTAGTTTTCTGAAGTATTGAAATTTTGTAATGCTTTAAAAAAAACAGACAACAACAAACAATTCGGAGAAAAACGTTTGTAAACAAATGCCGAATGAGTAGCTTATTTTTACAAATAAGGCTTGATACTTTTATATCATTTGTTAAAAAGGAAAGCTTTTTCGAAGTGAATAAAATTCTTATGAAAGAAAAAAAAATATTTATGAAGATTTAAAAAAGAACTGGAATGTGATAATAGTTATAATTAAGAAACATTGTCATTGGATTATTTTTTTTCTTTTCAATATCTCATTTTTTTTTACTACTGAAGTAAAATAAAAATATTTCGTCATTGAATTCTGCTCTCATGTTATTTTATCATAATGAGTAATATTGTCTTTCAAATATATCTCTACAATGAACAAATGATATCATTACGGGAATTAGAATCTAAAATACATTGAAGTAAAAATATGCATTGTAACCTACATTTGTATGAAAAATGATACAATTTCGAATTATCATTCATTGCTTTAGATAAAAGCAGCAATTTACTTTAAAAATAAGTATTTATAATGTAATAAGTAATTTGTTTATACTAAGAACTTGCATTAGGATACTTTCATTATAGCTTTCTTTATATGAATGCAGACAAACAAATGTTGAAATTGGACTGAGAATAATGAATTGTAATGTTAAAACAATATGAGATGAAAGATTGCTTAAACTTTCTGAATTCCAATATTACATAACAACGATTTGTAATTAAAATGAATGGAAAAAGTATCTTTTTAAGGGAAAAAATAAATATATACTTTACTTCTACATGTATTTCTGACAAAAAAAAAACTGCGTTTCTTTTATTTTAAAATCTTTAGCTATAATATGTTAAATGCCGATAACTTCCAAATGGTAGAATTTTTTTTCACCATTCGTATCTTTCTGAGCAATTTGAGCAGACCGAGTACCATTTTGTGATGTAATAAATATAACTCTTCTGTTACACAATTTTTCTCTTATATTTTATGAAAAAAGATATTTTTTGATTCTTGCAAAGTACTTGGAAATATTCCAAATGCTTTTTTTTTTTTTTATCTTTATATATTTATTATTTTTCTTTGAAAATTTATTTAAAAGGAAACCCTTCAGAAATACTTGCTTTAAAAAAGCTAAACCTAGAAGATAAAATGCAAAAGGAATAAAATATGAAATTACGTTTAATTTAACGGTATATTCAGAACATTTTATTGAAAAAGACTTTAAATATAAACTTCAAAAGCTAGGCTATAAACATTTTCTTCATTTTATTAATCTCAGTTTCAAAGAGGAAAATGTCTTTAATGTCTTAGTAGTTAGTTTTGAGTAATCCTTTATGAATTTTTAATTATGTATTGTTTGTACATCAAGCATCATGACCAATACATCAAGCTAAATGTATAAAAATATTTCTTATCCAAATATTTCCTGTTTTCTAGAAATATTTCACTAATAGCATATTTACGGAATAACATGAACATATTATTATTGTTAGAGAAACTATTTCTAATGGGAGTGTATTTCCGGTAACTGTAAATAATGTAATGGATGTATACATGTATGTATGTGTGGTTTCCACGTATTGTTATATTACACTAAATGGATAATGGGTATTATGAATTGGGTGCCGTAAGCTAGGTTTATGTTCAACGTCTATATATTCATACGCAGAGGTAGTGTCATTAACATTTACTAACCATATATGATGTCAAATGCTTCAGACTAGGAATAAGAGGTCATACTTAAGTGCATCTCTCTAATTGGGTAATATTGACATTGCTGATCAAAATGTATATGTTAATTTCCCTTCATTATTTCTGCATTATTTATACTTAATATATTCATGATGAAAAGTACTTGAAAATAGATGTGATAAAGTATATTTGGTACAAAATAAATTATTTTTAGAACAATATTCCATATTTAAAAAAAAAAATATTTAAAATGTGCTTATAAATGAGGCACTTACTTTTCAAATAATAATACATAATGATAATATCCATATTTTCTTAACCAAACTATCTTTTACAACAGTACAACTAAACAAGGACTTTACTAAACTAGGTCCATAAAGTATTCGACTTCCATTTAAAGTCGTAGAATTTCACTCTATTTTTATCATTCCAAAATCTTAATATTATTACTATACATTATTTATCATTTTAATACATTCTGGTAATAGTATTTCTTCACTATTAACGCTTAAGTACTCTCACCTCACTTGAAATTAAATATCATTTTAGAGGAATGCTACGAAAATGAAAGGAAAAAAAACCTATCATTACGTGAAAATATTTTAAAGCATAATTGAATCAAAATATAGAACATTCTAGAATCAACTCTTTATATACTTATTCTTTAACACTGGAAATACAAAAATTTGGTGAATGTTAAGCGAGGTACATACTAAAAGAATATGGCATGCTAATAATTTTCGCCTTATTTCTAATTATTTTACTAAACGTTCATTCCAGAAATATTTCTTTGGGTAAAAATATAACGCTTAGTTTTTCTTTGAATTTAGCTAATTTAGTTCATTGAAAATTGTGTACTTAGTTGAATTATTATACACACTTAAATATTCATTAAAGTAACTTACCAATTAAGAATACTTTCGCAGCTCCCATAAATTTTCAAAACTGTATCCACAAATAGTCTTTAGCTACGTAAAACGGTTACAATTTCTTTATCTTAGATTAACTTTTAACAACAGACTCTTAAGTTAGGTGTGATTTAATGCAGTTTTTTAAACACCTTCTAGGGACAAGTAATGTATTTGGTACATCCTTCGTTTGTATTTATCCCTGTAGCACAATTGGCTTGATTCCAACTTAGTAGCGAAGTTTTTAAATGAAAAATGTCATGGTTCTCCAAATATATAACATCTATCTTGGAAAAGATACAGAATAAATAAAATAAGTAAACGGAAATTGCCTCGAAGCAGCTACGGGATATTTTCCAGATGCATTTACTAGAAATGCAAGTTTGGGAGTAATGTGACTAGGGGTAAGAATATTGATTTGTAAGTCAGTAATTAATGCACAGCATTCAATTTCAGTTAATATTAAATATGTTTACTTTGGTTTCTGAATTCTTGATGAAATATTTTTCTAATTTATGAGAAAAAATTCTTCATATTACTATTCAAGGTTCTATTATTTTATTCAGAATATCATAGAATATACTAAATCTTTGTTATGAAACTATAAGCCCTTATATACATTTATGCTAATGTCTTATAAATGGATAAGTACAACATTAATTTATGATGTCAGTGAATATTATATTTAAAGATAATAATGTATGCCAAAATTTAAAAAAAAAATAATAATAATAATTTGTGTCAGATGTTTTCCTTTATACCCTAAGGAATATTAAAGAGTTATATTGCATTGCTTTTTTAATTATATTACAATGAGGAATAATTAATTCTTAATTACTAACAAAGCTTCATAAATAAAATATTACGTAATTTTTTTGTAAAATTTCATTTCTATTTAGCTTTAATTTTTGTTCAAACAATTTTTTTCGTTGAATGTAGTTAATATATTTTCTGATGTTAGTAGTTTCTTAATATGCTTAACTGACTGTTTTTAACTGTATATAGTTACGAATAATGTTTTATAAGCATTATTTTGAAAGCAAGATAGAGTTTTTTTCTTCCTGAATTGCTTTGGATATGTTTAAGTTGTTTATATGTAATGATTTATAAATAGTTTTCAATAAGTAATTTTTAATTTTCTACTCTCTACGAACTTCTTATTCGTTATGAGATTGAAAAAAAATGGAAGGTTACAGTTGCCAATTTTCCTCGGTGTTTGTCTGAGATAAAAAAAAAAATTAATTTAATGTGAAGTATTACTTTTAAATTTAAAGAAAATTTTATTTTTAAAATTTAATTTCATATTTTTATGTGGAACAAAATAATAAACATTATTTTACTGTAAATTTAATTTTTTTTTTCATTTCTACATATATTTGAACTATTTTCTTTATCTGGATAAAAAAAACTGAAATCAAGTTTCAGAAATGATGTCAAAATCTGACATTTAACAAAAATAAAATTTTTGTTTCATTTCATGGTGAAACGTATTAAAAGTTGTATTCATAATTTTTACATGGATAGTATACAAATAACTCGTAGATTCTTTTGTAAGGTATTACTATTGATAATACCTAATTGTAAGGTATTGCTATTTCTTATGAAACATGTTTTAAAATACCATATTGTGGTAACAAAAGCAAATTTTTATATCAGTATATCGAAATTAAATCAAAATGGGCAATTGTTTCAAAACATTTATTTGAACAAACATTCTATTTCTTCTATTCACTATCAATATTACCGCAATCTTCACGTATACGGTTAATATTTCATTTCCATTCGGTTCTTCGAAATATTATTATTATTTCTCATTTTTTAAAACATTCTTCATTAAAACATGCATAATATAAATATTTATTATATGTAATTTTAACAACATGCAAAATTAAATAAGTGTATCAACTACATTTATTTAATTATTTAATATGTTTTTAAAATCATATGTTTGCTATAAGTCTTGGTTAAACCTAATACATAATTAATGATTTCAGAATTCAAATTCATTTACAATAATAATCAACAATATTAACGTGCAAAATATATTATATTTAAAAAAATTTAAATAACTTGTTCATTCAGTACACTCATATATGACATTACTACTGATAGAATGATACTTATTTAAAGAAATCAAAGGCTATTCGTATTCTTTTTCTCCCTCTTTGACCAAGAGGAATCGATTGAGGACAAGGATGGTACTCATCACCGCCTTTTCGTCTAATGAAGGCCTCCGGTTTTGAGGTAATGAGCTTCTAAAGGAAACCGATGATGTAAGAAACTTGTCTTTGAGGTTCCTTTTTCCAAAGAGAACAGTAAATACACTATTATGGATGAAAGAGAATAATTATGCACTCGTCGACTTCTAATTACTTATTCAACATTCTATTAATGAATGGCACAATTTTGAAATGTGATTTTTTGAATTTTTTATGGAATTTAAAACAGGACTTTAAAATGTACATTTGGTTTGTGAGCATGGTTTTAGTTTCTAAATAATTTGTAATTATATGTGGAAACTGTATCGTTTGAATGTTTATAATTTATTTGCATTTTAAGTTACCATGTTGAAAACAAGGTAGTTTCAATCTGCAACTTTCATGTAAACAAATAATAAGTAGAATTACTGTAGATACTTCTAAAACTGAGTAATAAATTTGAAGATATGTACACTATTTCTCTAAAAAATGCTATGAAGAAGAAAAATATTTTTTTAATTAAATAAATGTTTTTAAATTCCATTTGTACCAATATCAACAGAATGGCTGTTAATTAAAAAGCAATTATTCCAATTCATTGTATTCCATTTTTGAAATATTCATGTCAACATCTAGGTTATTTTATTTTCAAAAATCAATAAACAGATCAGTTTTGCAAGTATAATTATGTTTGTAAAAAGTATAGCGTAATAACAATGTTCGTTTTATTTATTATTTATTAATAAGTGAACCATAAAAGAATTCACAATACACATAAAAAAAGTGTCTTTTGCGACAGTTTCTGAAGAATGCCATTTTTATATATAAATATTTATTTACATTCCCTTATTTGACGTTCCTTAGCAAAACTTTCTAAAGAAACATAGAATTAATTAAATAAAAAAAAAAACTGTTTGAAAAACTAAAAGGATATAAGAGGGAGATTACCAATGTTATAATAGAAGGAAAAACTTATAACAATAATATACTTAAAATTGGGAAACATTATGGGATTTATTAAGGGTCAAGTACAAAATATAGTTGTCATTTTTCACTTAAAAATTTAAAATGTTTTTTTTCCTTAAAAGTTATTTACTTTGCACATAGCAGAATGAATACAATATGAAAACATTGTAATATTTTTTTTTAAATTTTTTTTTTTCTTTCATAATCAGCCTTATACGATTAATTGATAACACATGTATAATAAGGTAGAATTTTTTAATAGTTTTCATTTTTGCATTCTGAAACAAAAATTTGCAATACATGTGCATACATAACCTATGTGTGAAATAACGTGTTTTTAAGGAGTAAAACGAATTTATGATCAGATTGTTGATAGTTAATAAGATCTTCATCTAGTTGTAATTTTTAATTATTCGAATGATAAATAATATTTCTAATGAAGCTAAATCATCAGTCATTTAAAAAGTATTTTTTAAATGACCAATTCTTAGATAAATTTCTTTTTAAACATAGAAGTAATTCAAATACTAGTATAAAGTAATAAAGCTTATATTAAAACCATAACAAAGATCCATAAAACAATTTACTTAACAATTTATTTAAATTAAATTAAAATGAAGAATATTATGTTTAGTTAAATTAACCGTATATCTTTCATTAAAAACCTTTATGCAAACATATCCTCATTATTTTAATTTAATGGATGTTTTGTAAATCTCCCGATTTGGCAAGATTTTAAATATTCTAGATGATTTATTGAGTGCGTGATTTTAATTTGTTATGGCTGATATCCCACAATTTAGAAAAATATCCAATAATTACTGTTTTATTTTTCATACTATACTGAGATACTTAAAGAAAAAGTTTAGATATCGAAAAAAAATTCAATAAACGGATAGGAAATACGGTTTTCTCATATTTGTTTTGAAATTCTTCCAAATAATCAGTTTTAACTCATAAAAATCAAGCTCTCAGCAGGGTGATTAAATTTTTCGATTTACTCCAAAAGAACCACTGAAATTCCTATTGCCTAGGGAATATTAAAAAAAGACTGAAATTTTGCACGCAAAGCACTGGAAGAACAGTTTGAAGAAAAACATTTTTATAATCGTTCTTAAAAAAGGAGAACACGAAAACAAAACGATTTTCCATTTTCTTCGCGTAATCTTGCGTTCCAAATGTACGGAATGTTACCAAATACTCTGACTTACATATTTCTCTCTTGCACTAGAAAACTAATTTATTTCTTCCACCGGTGCTTTTATTTATATTACGTTTCGTACCCTGGGGTTGCAATAAGAACAAACGAAAACTTTTCGATGTGCATGGAATAGCGAGGTAATTATGGAAAACATATCACGAAATGGATGTTTTTCGGTAAAACACAATAAAGAAACACATCTTGGATCATATCAGAATGTTTAGAAAATAGAGATTTAATCAAAATATTCGATAAGCTTTGCCTTTAGATGTTTGTTTTTCAAATAACAGAACTGCATAATATCATAAGATTCGATTCGAATAATTTAATCAGGAAATGTAATAAATTAAACATTCATTTCTTGGAATATTTTATGAAGTGGTTTATTTTTTATTTTACATAACACATAGTGATGAGAAACAACCCAAAAGTGTATTCAGATATAAAACTTAATTTTATTAAGATATTTATGGAGAGAAAGAATTTTTGAAAATCACTCTAGTTAGGCAATATAGCTTCCCTTAAAAAAATTTTGGTTTTCACATTTTGTAAAAATTCGTAAAATATGTAAGGTTCCCTCATTATAAATTTGCGTGTTTATAAATTTTTAATATCATAGGGACATATGAAATTTGTAATTATATTACGTGAAGTCCATAAAAATATATAAATTCGTTGTTTGATTCTTATTTATAAAAATATACGTAATTATATGCAGTAAATTTGCAAGTATAATTTTTTTTTTATTTAAACTACATATATTGTATTTATTAAATCTTTTTGACTATTTTGAATGTCTGATACTGCATTTTTTGACTTTTCAAAGCATCATGTGATTGATTTTTTTAAAATTTAAATTATCATTTTTAAGTAAATTTACACTCGAAAGAAGTACTTTTTAATATATGTTCTAACATATAAAAATAACATATTCTTTGATGAACAGAGTAAAATTGTTTTTCATATTTATACAGATTCATATATCATGAATGAAGGACATAAGGCAAAAAAAATATTTAATTTTAAAAATTAAAATGTCGCCTTCTTATAGATTAAAATATTAGTTTAACTTCACTAATTTATTTTTCCACACAAAATATATAACTTCAAATAATCCAACAAAATGTAAAATGTAATAAAATTTACAGTTCTGTGTCATATCATGCAGTCACTTAATTTTAATATTTTTAAATTAAGTCCTGTATCAATATTTTTAAATCAAAGAAAGAAATATAAACTATTCTCGAATATATCATTGAAATGATTTTTTCGCAGCTATATTTTTAACTGCTAAAAATGTCTATTATATCGTTAACTTTACAGTTTATTTTTTGTTTATTATTTTCTAAGTGATGTTTTGTTCTTTTTATATAGATAATATAGTATCCGTTATACCTACGTTTCTTCACTAAAACTATTCAAATAAATGTATAATAAACTGAAACAAAATATCCTAGTTATTTGAATATAGTTGACAGGAGATACTGGGTTTTAGAAATGTTCTCTATATCAACCATTATTATTTACCCAGATGCCAATGTGGCAGATGAAAGAAAGATTTCGATTATTTAGACATACGAAATAAGAAAATTTCGTGAATTTAATTTCCATTTCGCAACCAAACTCGAACTAAAATTTCTATTTCTCGGAAGCTGATTGTTTTTTAGACTTTTAAATAGATAGTACATGATATTGCATTGTTAAGCAAATATTACTATTTTATTTCGCATTTCATCTTCTAAGAATCTGTCTTTCTAAAATGTATGAGCTACACTAATTACAGCAACAAAAGTTAGAAAACATAAAACAAATTATTTTCGTTTCAATGCTTTTATTCTAAATTTACAGTAAGTCAAAACTTTACTAAATCATTTTTAAATTTTCATAATTAGCTTATATTTATCTGTGCTATGTAAGTTTACTTTTGCTCAAGAAGTACTTATAGAAATATATATTACATTTTGATTATATTTACTCAAAATGTTACGTGCAGCAACACTAAATATAAAATATAAGCTATTATACATAAAAGGAATATGTAGTCTAATATTTGAATGAAACGAAACATTATATTCAAGATTAGTTCCTTCAAATCATGAGTATCATTTTTATAAGTTGTTATGCCCGAATGATGTGTTCACTACATACCAAAATATCTATTAAAGCGTTGTTATGCTAATTATTACACAATAGTATTATCATATTAATAATTATATCATATTATTTCAGAATCAGAGTTTTTATATTACGGAATCAAACTTCTTTGAAAGATTTAATGAATAAGTATATTAACCCCATGAGTTTGAAATTTCTTTCAGATTCATTCATTATTTCGAAATATTGGGAAAAATCTTTTAAGGCACTATATTGGAATAACTTTTGAAAAACATGCTCGAATCACAATGTTTTCTATTTGTTCTTTTTTAACACTGAGGGATAAAGGAATCGATAATTAAAAAACTTAAATTACTTTACAGACCCTGGAAATTCAGAATTCCTGATCGTAAGGTAGACCTTGAGAATTTCCGGAACTAATTGACACACACACACAAACGCGCGCACTCACACACACACACATATATGTATTTAGTGTCAAAAGGTAGTTATTTTATACAATTAATTCCTATATTTACATAAATAACATTGTTCTTTTCATTTCTGATTTTTAATTAATAAAATATCTTCCTTACTAAAAAGCTTCAAACAATACTGAACATCATTATTTTTTACTTTCAAATGTTTGAGGCGGCATTTAAGTACACGTTACTAATTTTTTAAATTCGTATAGATAAAAAACTTTCAAGCAAAAATTTTCGAAATGTAAGATAATTTTAAAATCAGAAATCAAATATTGGAAAAAATTTAATTGTGCGGTGGGAAATTCCTCTTTCGGAAATTAATGTACTATGTTACTTAAATAATTAATCCATTAGCAGCATAGTTTACTTTTATTTAGTTCAACTGCGATGAGATTCCAGAAACTTATCAAAAATGTTCCTACTTTTCCGACGAGTATACTGTATTACAACTTTTATTGGATTCGAAAATGTAAGCAATTTCAAAGTACCTGTCTCAATGCAAAGTATTTATTTCAGTAATTTTTTCCCAAACATATTTACTTTTTTTATAAGATTTCTGTCAATTTACGTGAAAAAATTAGTTTGAGTGATTATTGGTGTAAACATCAATCTTTCGCCTAATCTCATTTTTTTTTTCAGTTTAATTGGTACATACGATGCGAAGCGCAAAAATTGTATCCTAAAATATTTAAAGCACAGGATTTCCGTTATTACATTTAGTATATAAGTTTTAACATGTTTCTATTAAAAAGTTTTAAGTGAATTATATTTCAGTGGATATTATATATAGAAGCTTTATTCGATATATTAAAAATTTTCTCACATTTTTCCTCTAAGGACACAATCTCCAAAATGAAGTGAGCAAAGACTACTAAAACAATTTTTTTGCTCTCCTACATCATTATTTCTTCATTTAAGGGGTTGTTAAAACGATAGTCACTCGTTTCCCATAGAAAGAACTCCCCAGGTAGCAGTTACTGGCGCGAGGAATTGCTGGAAACATGTCTTTTTAGATTAATGCTCTCTTCTTTTATGTCAGGGCTTTCTCTTATTTACTTGCAGTGACACGATTTCTTATTCAACTAACAACGCCACCTTCCGTTCTCAATCTTTCTTCCACTTTTCCTTAGAATGACGAGATTACAGAACCAACCAAGTTTTTCTTTTAATAGTCCCTTCATCCCTTATTATTATTTTTTATTATTTCTTTCCATTTATTGCTCTTCAACTAAAATGAAAACAAGTCTGTCTGTGAAAAAGTCATTTCGAAGAAATACGTGTGTCATTGAAAGGACTTAGGAAGCTTAAATGAAATATATTTAAGTCCAATCGAGTGGATCATTTTGCGAAATTCTCTAAGTGAAATAACAAAAGAAGTTTTCCACTTTTTCTTTATTTGAAGGGAGGGAGAAGCACTAAGAAGTTAGATGTACCGTTAAATGCCAGTATGCAATGCATTTTAATGTTTATTAATTCGTCCTCAATACAAAGAATTCAAAACATAGTTAAATGTATGTAAGATTGGCTTAAAAAAGTCTGGAATATCGAAACGCATTGTACTTCAGATAAGTAAAAAAAATTTCAACATTATTCATGTGTCATATATTTTATACGATTATTGTTAACGAATCCGGATAAATATACCACAAGTAATTTAATGTATATTAAAATATTAAATATTTAATTTGTCAAAAAGACGAATTTATCTCACAAAAATGAATAAATGTTACACACACAAAGAAAAAGGTAGAAAATTGCATGCTTTAAAAACTTTTTGATTTCGTGTTTATTAGCATCGCCCTTAGAAGCAATATGGCGGCTACTGGCGATAGACCTCGTAGTTTGAACCTGTCAAGTGACGAGGACAACTCCTGAGCTAACAATTTCCTTTTAAACATACCCACTACGTCATCAGAATGATAGAGGACCTCGACAGATTCAACGTGTATTAGCCCCTCTATACGTTGGGTCTTCATTTGCATCTGGGTTCGAACCCATGATACAAAGGAAATAACGCAGGTTGTGAGTTCAAGACCATGACCATTAAATTGCCATGGCTACGCTTTGAAAGGTATATGTGGAGTGCCTGTATACTCCACATGCCGATAATGATATTCTTAGGGACGACGATAATGCTTCATAACTGTTCCTGATTTTTGAATTTAGGTGTGAATCTTGCCTGTGCATTTTAAAAGCTTTAACTTGACGTTTGCATCAAACATATTACGAGAGGAATTGATAAGTAACAACAATCAACGAGCAATGACTTTATAACGACTAAACATATATTAACTAAAAAATAGGTAAGAGATGAAGGGGGAAATTGTTCATTTTATTGTTATCAAATACTATATTTTCAATATAAATTTGTGAAAATATAAATCTATGTGTTGTAAATCATAAACATACACAGTTACATCAGTAACATATTAGGTCTATCAGAAAGTTCTGTCTGTTTGTGAAGTGAAAAGAAAAATACATTTTTCATTTCACATTTAAATATATTTATTGTACAATACCTTTTACGTCATTACTTATGAACTCTTTCCAAGATAATGGTAATTTATAAGTACCATTTTTCAAAAATGCCTTGTCTTTAGAGGCAAAGAACTCCAGTAGTGATTGATTGATATGCTATCCAGTTTTGAATTTTTCTCCTTTCAAAAACTTTTAAGGAGATGAACAAGTGATAATTAGAGGGTGCTAGGTCTGAGGAGTATGGTGGATGTGACTGAAATTCCAAAATTCATTCTGTGATTTTGTGATGAATCACCGAAGCAACATGTGGTTCGGCATCACCATAATACAATATAATGAGCTCCACGTTGAACATTGCCGGCCTTTTTTTTCTAGTGATTTGTTTAAATCATTCATTTGCTGACTATATCTCTCCAAATTGAGTTTTTGTTAGTTCCAAAAAGCTTGAAATGTACTGGTTCTTGAATGTCTTACCATACACACAACGTTTTCTTATTCAGGCTCAATCTGGATTTAAAAGTGGAGGGCACAGATTGTTCATGCTGCTAGTATGCTCGTTTTCATACGATGTATTCGAAAATAATCCATTTTTCATCACCAATTATTATCCGGTCCAAAACGGATTTGTTTTCGTGCCGAGCGAATAGAGATGTAGATATGACGATTCCATTAAACAAATTTTTCGAACTTAACTCACGAGGCATCCAACTGGAATGCTTATAAGCCAATCCTAGTAAGTTGGAAATTATATTGCACAGTAAATATTATTAAATGTACAAAAACTGTATTATTTTCTTTAACTTCTCAAGCGAACAGAACTTTCTGGTAGATCTAATACATCAGTTACGATCATCAGCATTTATAATGATATAAAATAGATCACATATGGAGCATCTCGTCAATTGTCAATTACGAAAAAAAGCAGTTCGTAGGCGACTGAAATATTTATGAAGTGGATGTCTGGATACTATATATATACATATTATTTTATACACGGAAGTAATTGCATAATTATAAACAAAAATGCACATAGTGATTCACATTACAGAACAATCAGTAAAGCAAAAAGACAAAGGGGTGTAACAATTACAATTTTTTGTATCTTTAGAAAAAGGCAATTTCTCTAATTGAAGACCAGAAAACAAAGTGGCATCGAGAGACTCAGAAGTAAAAATATGATTAATTTTAACGTGAGAAGATTACTTGGCTTTGTAGATGACAAAATTGAAAAGAAAGTAAACTTATAATGACCGTAATTTTCGTACGAAAAGAATTAAAGAAGATATTCTTATTAACAATTTAGTAATATCATTATATAATATTATTGGTCAAGTTAATGTTTAGTATTTATGATATATGAACTATTTTGTTCAGTGTAATGAATATGTGTTAATTGTAAACTTGTACAAGCGGAGACGATTTATGAGTCAGGAAAGACTGAATGTTATTGTCAGAGTTCAAAATCCTTCTGTAGCAGACGTTTTTTCTAAACAAGGAATGCAAAATGTCACTTTTACACAGCCCTCTCAGATCAGAACCAGACTCCGAGCGGAACAGATCAGACTCAGAGCACAGAGTCTCCATGTGTAAGGGATCGAGTAGGGATCGACAGTAACTGTGATAAAATAGTACTTATTAAATTATTGTTGTTGTTGATCAACCACCCTTTTTTCCTGTCTTAGATTTTAAGACGACAGTTAAAAAATTCGCTGAGTGACCAGATATGCTAACAACTACGCTCTTCTACATAAAACCCCGAAGTAATGTGACAGGGCTCAAAAGAAACTGTTGTTATTAATTAGAATTTCGTTATTAGGAAGGAAATTTAAGAAAGTGCGTGTTTATAATAAATCGGGAAGCAGTAGAAGTTTATCGATAAAAGTGAAAAAAGTAGTTTAATGATAAGACATGTCCTAAAAGTTAAAATTAAAAAAGTATATATATATATATATATATATATATATATATATATACTTTTTTTTTCAAAACATATTTTCAAAAAGCATTTTTTTCTTCTCAGGATTTCTTGCATATAAGCGTCCCTTGCTAGATAAACAGCTTTACAGAATTCGTAGAATATGAAGTGTCTGCCTTTGAAATATCGACAAAAATACGAATATTCATAATCATTAAAAAGTAAATATTCATTAATAAGCAATATTAAGCATAAAGTCGAATATAATACAGCGTTTTAGCACCTGTTCTACTTAAATAAACAGAAAATGAAAATAAAATACTTTTAAGCCTGTTTAAAACTCAATAACTGCGTATTTTAAGTGGACGAGTCTTACTTTTTCAAACATATTTAATTATTTGCAAACTGTAAGTTTTAAAAGAAAGATACTTATAGTTTATTGCTATATTTAAGAATTCTTCTTGTTTCACAGAATTAAATTTCTCATATTCTCCCTGAAAGCAAGCGAATCTGCTTGCTAAATATCATAAAATAATTAATTTTCCTCTACTTCTTGAACTCTGAAATAATTTCTAGCTGCATAGGATATTAGCAAATAAATCCCGAATAACTTTATTACTTGAGAAATGTTATCGATACTTTTCATTGTTTCATCCTTTCCCATAATTTTTATTATCACATCAATGAATTACTTTATAACTTCTTTGGCGAGTAGAACTCATCCATTTTAATCAAAATGTTTATGAAATCTCTTCCAAAGAAATTTCGTTTTTTTTCATGCAGGAAGCGAATAATGTTACAAAAAAAATAATTTTTTTTATCAGAATTCTATTGAAATAAATATTAAATACAATATTTATGAATACTTAATTAATTCAACAGTACATTTTTCTTAATGCATAATATTTGTTTTTCTTTAACTAAATTTAAATTTATTTCATATTAAAAAAGAGCATTAAAATCTAGTGTATGTTTTTGACATAATTCCATTTAAAAAAATAATTCTATTTTAAGCATTTACTTTTGGATGAAGTAGAATTTAAAAAAAATTATAAATTTTTTTGTATGTTTAACGAAACAAATCAAATAAATTTAGATCTAATATAATTTTGGTATTTAATGTACTTTTGTATAAGTACTTTCTTAAGTTATGTACGTTTGTAAGGAATTAAAATACTTTTAATACATTATATCGAATTATTTACAGGAATGATAAATAAATAATATAGCATACCTAATGATATAGAATACCTTAAAAATTTGACCTTTTTTTTAAGATAAAATTGTGTTCTTCAAATTAAAATTATTTACTTTCAAAAGTCTTACTAAATACATAATAGTAATTACTTTTTTATTTATACAAATAAAATAGATGCCCTTTTTGAATTTTCTTACTTAAAAATTTATTTAAAAATCCGTATTTAAGTGACTCCTTCAATCAACTCAGGTTTTTCATTATTGTACTTTGAATCTTCATAAATTAACTGCTGTTATTTCAATAAGAAAGGAATTAATTATCGTAATTTAGTCTTTGAGGTATTTTTATGTGACAAAGCAATTCATTGTATAACGAATTACAGTTCTTCAATAAACATTCAATTTAAAATTCAAGAATAACTAAGGGACAGAATTGATGCGCACAACATAAATATGTTTTTTGATATTGGAATTTTACTCCATTTCTCTAAGACGACCCAAATATGTAAGGCAAGATAGCACTGCACTTAATGATACAGAAAAGAAGAATAGAATATTAAAATAATAACACATATTTTAATCGAAGTTATAATTAATATTTTACCATTTAAATTTCATTTTAAATAGAACCTCAGAAATACCTACAAATACTTCAAAATTTATAGTATCCGTAAGTAAATGTTACGGGTTTGTTTTGAAAAGTAGTAAGTTGTACAATAAATCAAAATTTCATTTAATACTTTAATAATTTTTTTCCATCCATAAGAATCTCGGAATATTCTCTCTCTCAGTATATATATATATATATATATATATATATATATATATATATATATACAAAGAATAACTGAATGTTACGAAATTGATAATACTTCCATTGATATGTCTTAAAGCCACTATAAGGTTCTATGAAGGCTATTCATTCATAACATATTTACAGTTGTTCCGTATAATATTCAAACATCTTGTTCGATATCTGCTACCTCATCTTTACAGATAATAGATGGAAGGAGATTTAGACTCCGTATATTTCTAGTTGAGAATTTAAAGAAATAATCTGATTCAGCGTCCAGAATTACATATTTTGATTGTATAGTAACGATTGATTGAACCAAATTTTGAACACATGAATTGTCTTAAATTTTTGCGTCATTAGAAATTTAATATTTCATTACCGGGCTCCAGTAAGTCCTTTAGAAAATAAGAAGATTTCAAGAGAAAGTAATGTGTTTCTTGGTTACTAATAGCGTCTATTTGCTTCATAATAATACAAAATATTATGATGCTATTAAAATATCATAATAATACAAAATATCATGACAAGTTGAACGAAAACCTAAATGAAGTTAAAACAATTGCCGAAATATGATCAGTTCAACACATTAATTAATTAAGAATATACTAGAGGATAAATCCTCAACTTTCTTAAATTAACCTTCAGGCTTTAAGAATAGTAGGAATGGTAAATAAGAGAGCTTTCAGCAGGTTTTATAAGTCCATATGCGATGTTTTTATTACTTCCCGGTATTCTCTATCAACATATCCAAATTGAATTAGAGAAAAGGAAATGAAACACTAATACCATGAAACACTAAATTAATTCATTTACTCTACATTTCCTACCATAACAAACACTCTAAACAAAAATATTCGCTTATATATGCTCAACGAAATTAAGCATAATGTGCTGTGATTTGGAATTAACTTTTTTTGAGAAATCAAGAAAGCACAATAATTATATCAGTAAATAAGATAACCTTTAAGTGGAAAAGATATTTTTATAACGGGGATATTTATTTTGATTGCAGTGGTAATTTTTTTTTGAATTTATCTTTTCAGGTAATTAATTTGATTTGTAATTATCTTATGTTTTTAATATTTATTGCCTTTGTTAATGTAATATCAAATAACATCTCTGATTTGTGTAACTGGTAATTTTCAAGGATACTTGCATGGAATTTAAATGAGAGTATAAATAAATGCGCGCAGAGAAGAAAGGAAAAAACAATAAAAATAATTGGCTTTTGACAAGAATGGAAGCGAAGAAATTCCTTTTGTAATTGAGGTTTTGGATGTTTTATTCAAATTAAATGAAGTCAATTCCCATTATGTAGAATGTTCATTATTGATGTAATAGAAAATGAAATAACAAATTTCAACTTACTTAAATCTTAATTTAGTAAATGATGTTGTAAGACAACTTCGATGAAAGAAAATAAAATTTTTAATTAATATACACCCATTATGTTGAATATTCTGCTTATAGTCTAAAATATATTATATCTCTATTTTAAATTTAATTATTTAGTGAACCGAATGAAAGTTTAATTAGTAAAACAATATTTTTTTTTATTTTTTTAGATAAATATGCATTAAATAATGTTCATAAATTATGATCGTACAAATGGAAAAGACATATTATTTAAAAGGCAAAAGAAATATTATGTACCGAATGAACTTTTTAGAATTTATACAAGTATTAATTGTTTAAAAAATTTTGCTAAAATGGCAATATTTTAATACATCAAAATAATTTTCAATATGTATAATTTCTTTGAGACATAACAATGATATTTTTAATTGTATATTATTTTAAATTACAAATTACAAGCTAAGTAAAACACAGAAATTAAATTCTATATATTAGATTTAAAATACTCATGTTTCGGTGAATAAATATTATTTTATGTAAATTTTCTTTTTCAAAATGACCACTGTATAATTTCTTGTTTTATTAAATAAGCATTCAAAGTAATTAATAATTTATTTGCAATGTTAAAGGATTATACATGCATCTGAATAATATGCTGTTTAATATTTAGTAATATTCACAATCTATTTTTCTGTTATTATGCAGGAAAACTACGCAATTTCCAGTAGTTTCTTATGAAATAGAAACTCACGGGATCAATATATTATTTTTGTACTCTACATATGAGAACTTTGAACATTTTTTTTCCCCTAAAAATTTTATTATAGAGTTTATAGTAACATTTTGTACAAAAATATTAATTCAATTTATTTTTTACAGTTACATGTTCAATGTATTCAATATAATTTATGTTTTTTATGTGCATATTCCTCTGCTTATTTCTGTATTTTTACTTCAGAACATTATTCTATGCATTTTTTATAAATACGTGGTACATAGAAAATTAATTTGAATGAGATACTTTGAAAATTCACCAACTAAACCTGTTTCTTGTATTTTATTTGTATCTTCCCTGGTACCTTAGAGATCTTTCCCTTTCCTGTGGGATTTAATTTCTTTGGTGATCACAGATGACGTTCCCATGGGAAACCCAAGAAATCCTTATCTATTTTCAACCCTTCTCCTGCTGGTCAATTTTTAAATTGTTCCTAATTTTTTTTTCTAGTTCCTGGATCACATATCAGATTCTTTGGTTCAGCATATAAAAATTTGGCTATTACTCCATAAACCTCAACTTTCACTCACTCAATCCCATATTCACTATATTTGCGCTTATAAACTTTTCATATTTAAATACCAGTAGTATCAGAGTTTGAAACAAAAATTTCATTTCAAAAGATAAAGGAAAATTCCAATTTATATATTTTACTTTTCTTTCATTTTAAATACTATCGACATTTTAAGTAAAAATTTCTTTTCGTAAGAATGGAATGTTATTAATCAGAAAATATTAAAAAAATGAACATAAATAACTAACTAATTGCGCTCTCAAATACTTAACAAATTTGCTGTGAAAGATTTATTCATTTTACTAACGTCGCACTAAAAGCAACATGAGAGCTATTTGTGATAGATCTCGTAATTTTGTATATCGGTCAAATGACGAGGACGACACCTGAGTTGGCACCTCCCTCTTCTAAATTCTACACCATTCCAACAGGAGGACTTCAAACTTCGACAGATTTAATGTAAATCAGCGGGTCTTTAGTAGTATCAAGGCCCAAACCCACAATTCGACGAAAATAGATGGTGAGTCCTCGACCATGATCAATTGGTTTTGGCGTCCTTATTCTAAAGGAAATAAATTACTTATGTAGAATAAAACTAAGAGAAATAGGTAATAAATAATGTTAAATCTTTTAGACACTAAACACCATTACTCATATAATAAATTAAACGTTTTTAAGTTGAAATGAAGCTAAATTAATCATTTAGCAGACTTGTGTATAAATATTCATTATTGTTGGCATATAAGAAAATTCCTTAATTTTTTTTAAAAAATAAGCTTTATATGTATCCTACAAATAATGCTTAGAAATATATGATATTTAAGTTCTTCCGTATTTAACAATACTTTAAATTCAATATATGACAGTAACATTTAAGTTGTACGATGAATTTCGTTTCATTTTATAATTACAATCGCGAACATCTATTTTTCGCACTTCTATATATTGAAAGTCCGTATGAATCAAAATTTCTCAAGAACTTAGTATTTTCAAAATAAAAACAATTTATCTGTAATGAAAATAATTTCAATACATCGAACAAAAATTTTCGTTTGAGAAATAATATTTACCTATTACAGTAAAAATTGCAAATTTATTTGTTTTATAAAAATTGATGAAAATTAAATAAGAAATAAAATTGTTTTACTAATTCTTAAAGCTATGGAACTATTTCTGAATGAAATTTTACCTCATAGGATAATTTTAACATTACACTGAAACAGTTTGAACAAAAGATTATGTTCAAAAATTGTTTAAGAACTACTTTACTCAAAATGAAGTAAAAATTTCTTTTTGTTTTCTGTATACAAATTTTCAATGTTTAATGCGTTATTAGTAATTTGTAAATCAAATATATATTTGTACATTGCTAAAATAGATTTCTTTGATAATCAGTATTTTAAGTCTCCTTTATCCTATAAAATATTAACGATGCATAATTGTTTTAGTAAGATAAATGTCATATATTTTCAAAATATATTTCTGTGTATTGAAATTTTTGCACAGCGATTTTTTCCCCCAGAATCTGCTAGTTTGGTTCAGAGATGTTTCATTGTATCTACAAAGCTATAAGCTGAATATGTAACTAAACGGTATTTTATATGTGTGTGTGTGTTTATTAATACACAGAAGTCACAGGTCATGAGCAAAATATAGTAAAAATTTAAGTTTTTCAAAGAAATAAATTATTTCTAAAAATTAACAATTTTGCATAATTATTTTTGAAAGTAATTTGAAAACTAGAAGGAAAGTTATTTACAGCTGGGAATAATTTCCTTTTTGGATGTCCGGGTATTACTAACTTTCAGTTAATACCATAAGTTTATTCCTTAATCTTATTAGTATCTTATTGCACTCTCGTACCCCATAAATTAATTAGTCAAATTCTGTTGCAACGTTGGGTAACAATACAAAAGCAAATACAGCCTGGCACTTAAGCCTTTTGTTCTTTCACCGCCGTTTAGTCTTTATAAATCGTTATAAATGGCTTTGATAGATGTAAGAAAGAAAAGCAGAGTTATCTAATTTTTAGTTTCTAAAGAAGTGTTTTTGTTCTAAGTTGTCTTTTCTTATTTTATTGAACCTTGAGATTAGATTATCTTAGTGTTAAAGGTTAAAGAATTAATTTTGATGCTTTAATACTCCTTACAAAAGATCTTACGATATAATGCTTATTTAAAGATAGTTACTACGTTTAATTCAGAAAAATGAGCTTTTCTCAAAATCGGAACATTTATATAAGACGACAGAGTAAAAGCTTCTAAACAGTGAATAAGTAAAATTAGAAGTGATTAAAAATTAGTTTACAACATTCAATAAGTTATTTATTGTTATAAGGCTATAGTTATTTACTGGCAAATAAAATATCTCATTATATATAAAAGGTGTAACATTTTAACTGTTTTCATACTTGATTTAGTTGCAGATTGAGGTTTGAAAGATACATTCTTACTTGAATTATCCTTTTAAAACTTCTGAAATTATTTTAGCTCAAATATCTACATTAAACTGATGCAAATATGTGATTAAGTTTATAAAATGAAATAGCAAAAATAAAGATTTAATAATTTGGCAGGAACAGTAGGCTACATTTGATTTTTTGAAAAAAGTTACTATACAATAGTAAATGGTTTATTTCTTTTAGCATTTAGTAGCTTTTACACTAAATATCATATCATGATTGAAATATGAAATTGTTTAATTTATAATACTAAATTATAAATGATTTTTATTTTGTAGATTAAAATGTGATGCCTTTTTAAAAAGGTTTTTATCTGTAATTTCTTAAAAAACATTTTTATTTTCAGTTGAATACAATGTGACATGTTCTCCTAAATGGATGATTGTAACCGTAAGTGTGAATTCTTCATCTGCCCTTATGTACCTGGAAAAATTAAAAACTTATCCAGGTAAGAAATTTTGATTATTTCTAAATCATTTTACTAATATTTTAAAGGAGAAAAAACGCAATTAAGGGACCTCGATCTTTATACGTAACATTGAAACTTGTGTGTGTGTACGAATTCCTATCTATTCATTAATATTCATATATCAGATAGTCTTGTTTATAAATTCCCATCTTATATTTTCTTACGTGTGTATATGATTTTTAAGCCATTTTTAAAATAGGCTAAATTCTAAAATTTCACTTTTAAGTATTAATCCTATAAATTCAAATAAAACTATACATACGTATTAGCTTATGAAGTTTTATCATTAGGTTCATAGGAGTCTGAAGTTATGAGTTTTCTATTTCAAGAATTTTAAGTAAAATATTTGAGAATGTAATATTATACGGATATTCAGGTATAAAATTGTATTTTTAGAGCATAGTATTGATACAATTTTAAATTGATAAGTGTATAAAAAATATTTAACAAAAATAAATAAAACTGTTGCAAAATCCGAATGCAAAAATCATGCACGAAATTTCAATTTAGAAAGTAATTATAATGAGACTTTATATAATAGAGTCATCTTTCGTATATATTTGATCCGCTTATGTAGTTAACATTTTTAAGATATACTGAAAATATTGTTTCCCAAATGTTTGTTAATTTCAATTCGTGCTTAAATCACTAAATATTAGCTTATTTAAAATGCAACTATTTTATTCATAAAACTATGAAATTTTAAATCAACCTACATATTTTTTTTAAAAAAATACCTCTTTCTTTTTATCGTTTTCAAATTTTAAAAAAAATACGCTCTAGCATATTTTTTTCATTTTTTTAATAATATTATTTATACTATAAGTTTTTCCTATATATAAATTTGAAATTTCAAATGCAGAATTGAAATACAGATTTTTAAAGTATCATTAATATTATATATTCATAACAGATACAGGGGTTGGACAAAAATATGGAAACACCTTTTAAAAAACATGTTTCTTTTTTTAATATGGTGTAGGAAACCCGTTGGCATCCAAAACAGCTTGCAGTCTTCTCGGAATGGATAAATACATTTCCTGTATGTGTGCCAAGGGAATATTATACCATTCTTCCTGCAAAACGGTGGCAAGTTCAGATAACGATGTTGGCGGTGGATAACGAGAACGCACTTTCCGTTCCAATGTAGACCACAAAGGTTCGATAATATTCAGGTCTGGTGACTGTGGTGGCCAGGGGAGATGGGACAAATCCTCCTCGTGCTCAGAAAACCAGTCCTGGACAATGTGAGCTGTGTGAACAGGGGCTTTGTCGTCTTGGAAGACATCATCACCATCGGGGAACAAAGTTTGTACCATGGGATGAACTTGATCTGCCAAAATATTCACATAAGTCTTGGCAGTCATGTGCCCTGACACAGTTATCATGGGGCCAGCAGAGAACCACGATATGGCTGCACAAACCATAACAGAACCCCCGCCATGTTTCACTCTTGGCAACAAGCAGTCTGTATTATAGGCTTGAGATGGCGTTCTCCAGACGTAAACTCGGCCAGAAGTGGGAAACAATGTGAAAGAAGACTCCTCAGACCATATTACACGCTTCCACTGCCCTATAGTCCAGGCTTTATGACTTAAACACCACCTTTTCCTGTTACGGGCATTAGCATCACTGATGAGTGGCTTCTCAATTGCAGCACGGCCAGAAATTCCCTGTTTATGAAGCTCCCTTCTAATTGTTTTAGTAATCACAGGGTTCTGTAACACAACATTCATTTCAGCAGTAATTTTTGCAGCTGTGGTCTTCTTACTTTTCGTCACAATTGCCCTTAATGATCGTCTGTCACGATCACTCAGCACACACTTTCGTCCGCGCTGTGATTTAGCAGATGATGTTTTTCCGCTTTTCAAATATGCGGAATAAATCTTCGATACAGTACCTCTTGAAACAGTAAACACCTCGGCTACCTTGCTTACGGAAGCACCTACCATACGTGCTCCAACAATTTGCCCACGTTCGAAGTCTGTTAACCCTGACATAATGCAATGACAACCTCACATAACAGTACTCCGACAACAACTGAACTGTTTAGCACATTTACGAAGTTGTATAGGTGGCGTTAGTAGTCAAAAACGCCAGCGCCACCTACATATTTCATTAAAATCAATCTTTCTTTTCAAACATGCATTTTACAAGGTGTTTCCATATTTTTGTCCATCCCCTGTATATTAGATTATGAAAACTCTTAAAATTCCTATAATTATATAGATTGTATACCTTTAGATTAATGTATGATGTAAGTATGTATGAAATATTCAAATGTGAATCAATTAGACAGAAAAATATAAACAGCTGAGCATGCATAAGGTATCTAAACGGACTTTTTTGTAGCTCTAATATTAGCCAGATGTTGGAATAGGATTAAGCTGAATGTCCAAAGTAGTAAATTGGATCATTGTGCGTCACATTAATGAATCCATTTAGTTAAAGTCTGTAGCCTAATTCCCTTTCCCAGTATGTAATTATATCAATTTGAAATAAGTCTTATTTCGAGAAAGATATTAATTTAGGTTGTAATCAGCATGCTTCTTAACTTGGACAATAAGAATAATGGGATTTAGAAAGGGCTCCTGATACTTATCATCCATATTTCCCTCAAGGATAAAAAGAGAAGGAAGTTTATAAAAGAGAAGGATATTTTAATGCGCATTATTCAGAGACAATATCGCAAGACAAAACATTGAAAATGAGTTCGAAAAACTAAGAATTTAGGCTCAAAACTTGAATTTGAAGAAATTAATTTTTACGAGTTGAATTAGAGAAATAAAAACATTTTAACTTATATTATAATAATTCCACATGTTTTTTTTTTAATTTTCAACTTCCGAAATTCATAAAATGCGAAGACATCATAGAAATGTAACTTTTTAAATTCATTGCATTTTATGGAAATATTATTCAGTATATTCTGAATCACATACAGGACGAATTTGATATTAAACCCATATGCCCTGGTTTAGTAAAAATGGGATCTATGTATGTCCAAATATTGTTACGTAACAAATATTTATTTAATTACGTGGGTTCATAATAGATGTTTAATATCATATTAATAACTTTTTAATACATCGGTAAAGAATTCTATCTAAACAAATCCAAACACTGATTCATTATACGATTTCAAGGAAATTTTTCATTCCTGGATAAAATATAATCTTAACTTTAAAATAAAAAAGATTATTCCAAAACTCCCCCTTCTCATGAAATTTCTTAGTATTTAATTTAATCTAAAGAACAAAAGACGACAAGCGAATGAATTTGTTCAATCGAAAAAAGCCTAGAAATAAATAAATCATTCTCTTTTTTTCGTTTGTTTGTTCTTAAACACCACACATTTAAAAAAGTAAAAGAAATAATGATAATAAAAAAACAGACAGAGGAGAAAGAGTATAAAATAAGAAAAAAAAAGAGAACACATTTGCTTTTTCTCCGCAGAAGAAAAGGAAAAACTGTCAACTTTATAGAGTAATTTGTTTACCTTTGCAACTTTTAGAATTTACGAGCGACTAGAGGAATTTAAAATCACGTAACATAGATTTACAACATTACGGTTTGCCGTGAGTTAAGAGATAACAGCCGACAAGGGAGCCCTAGTGCTAGCTGTAGCGAATCTAAACCACAATTAGACGCTTCATTTTGACCGCATTTTCTTATTTTCTACCAGGAAGTTTGAAAAAAAGTGACTTGATATATTTTTTGAGGGAGCATTTTCTAGGCCATATGGGACTCTATAGATGTTATGATATCCATTTCCTTTGTATAACGAATACATATAGCAAGTTGTCCTTTATGTATGTTTTGGAGACTTATTTCGAAATTATTTATTTTGCTCCGAAACAAGGCGATTATTATTACAAAACATAATTAACGTTAGACTTGTAGCTTAAAGAATTACAGAAAATGTTTTTAAAATTTAATATCCGACTTTGAGGTCCATTGGTAGTTTTAAATGGAGAAATGAAAATTAAATAAGAAAGGAAAAAATAAGCATATAATAAAATAATAACATTTTATCAAGAATACAAATAATAAATATATGTTTAAGGTGAATAAATATTTGAACTCTTCAGAAAATGAAATAAATATTTTATTTATTTTTAAAGTAATTAAAGATTTAAGAGAGCACAAACTAGCAATACCGCTTGGTTTATAGCACAAATGATGTGAATAAAACGCATTTACAAATGTCGTACTTGAGCAGTTATTTACGTAACATATTATTCATATATCATAGTTAAATGTTTTAAAATAAGCTCTGCAACTCTTAATTGATTATAATTTGAGGACTCTTGGATATCGATTTTTTTTTTGAAAAAACAAACAAATGTATAAGCTCAAAATTGTTTTGACATTTTTCAAATTTTAAGAACACTTAAATTTTCAAAATGTAAATATTATATCCATAGACCAATGTGAGGAATTTTTACGCATTTTGGAATTCATTTATAGCTGCTTTGCGAATTACATTGTTTCTATAATAATAATTTTAAACTTACAAAAAGGCAATATGCGAAAGTTTTATTTGCAGCATCCATGATAGGTTGAAACATAAATTATTTCATTCATTCATTCATTTATCCAGGTGTATTTAAAATTTACTTCAATTTTTTTTAAGGAATTCTCCACGATATGCTAAGTTAATCATTTAATTGAAGTTTTCACGAAAACAAAACAGATAGAATTATTGATAATTTTGAAGCAATGTAGTTTTTTTTTACCAACTACCTGAAAATGCATCGTATTTATCCATGAAATGAGAAGATGGCTTTTGACGGGATATGTTGAGTGAGAAATCAAATATTATATAGTTTTAAATGTGTCATAAGGATATGTAAAATAATTATACTTCCAAAATAAATGTTGAATGCATAGTTGATACGAAAAAAAAATCTTATTTAACCCAATCTAAATCCTTATAATTTATTTCAGCATTCCGAACCTAAACCTGGAAGTATCACTTAAATTTACAAAACGCTGCATGTGCGTATGGATCGTACCAGACAATTATTGGCTTCTGCAATTCTAGAGAGTTTAGCTTTTTAGTTTCAAAAATTTTCTAGTACAACACTCACAGCTAATTTTACATGTTTCTTAAATTTCACAATTAAAACCCGGGTATAATTTTAAAGGTAATTTAATACGCAAATATCCTTACTACAGAATTTTGAAATAATACTAAAACACTGGAAAATTTAGTTACGGTTATCAGTTAATCACTCTCACATAGAATAAGATATCTCAAATAGTCACTTATCCTTAGGATTCACAATCAATATCATATCTCTAAAAAGTTATAAAATTTTGCGTCTATAAATAAGAATAAACATTACATTTAATAAATAACCAATTAAATGAACACCAAATAAGCACTCATAAATAAAAATAAATGTTAGATTCAATAAATAACCAATTAAATGGATACAAAATTCCATGAATAAAGCAGAATTGATATTTTAACACTTAAAATCCACGAAAAGAAGATAAATCGCTAATTTGGCGAGAGTACTCAATTTAATAGTATAAACTAAATTCTTTCTAAAGAAAGATTATTTTCATTATGTAGTCTGTTTTCAAAGAATTGGAAATTAAATTAATTCTGTGTACATAATATAATTATTTTCACCAGAGTCAAACGTATTTTTCTTCCAATTACCTTTAGTGCATGCTTATATAAATTTCTTAAGCTCTTCAGCAGACTGCTTTTAACTTTTACTAAAACATTCAATATGAATGAAAACTGACATCAAAATTATGAGTAATTAAGTAGAATTTATATCAGCTCCCATCGAACAGTTTATTTATTTATACATTACAAATTACTAGGCAAATGATGTAGAAGATGTAATACCCCTACTGAAATCGATTTTTCACAACATATTATTCGACATAATTAAACCAAACTAACAAACCATTTACTTCCATGTTTCAGATTTGAAAAGTGTAATTATGTTTTAATAGTAAGTTTGCATTTATATCACTAATTCTGGAAGGGGAAATAACACTTAAATTTGGGCTTAAAAAGATTGCCCTATTTTTTATATTAGGTTTTATAAACCAAATAAATGGCAAGTGCATTTTGGATTTTTTTCTAAGAAATATGTTAGTTTCTCATTCAAAAATTAAAATTAAAATTATTTCTTCAAAAATAATATCTTCTAGAATATTATGTTTAAATAATTATGGAATTTAAACTTACATGCAATTGTGCGTTATAATATAAATTACAGATAGAAATCGCTTATTCTTATTATAAAAGTGAAACGATCATTTTAAAAAGGTGTTATTTTCAGTATCAACTCACGTATTCCATATGAGAGCATGACACTTTTCATCCTTTAAAACATTTCTCGATAGTTTTCATTACAAGGTTCGTTTTAAAACGAATCATTCCTACAAAAGTGGCTGTCATATCAGCCATACAGGCTCTGATCACTCCCCTTGACCTCATTAAATTCAAAATCAGGAAGCTCTTGCAGTATATTTAAGACAATAACAAAGATTTCTACAATGAAATAATAAATTAGTTTACACAACTACAACAGACGAAGCAACTGAACTACTGTAGTTTTCTTTCTCACTTATCGTGTTCATTACTCATAAAGACAATAAGACATTGAATAGATGTTTGTTATTTGTCATGAGTAAGTTAAAGTGAAGTTGATGTTTCACAAGGTGCATTTTGGATACGAGTAATCTCTGGTAGACAAAATATTATTTTCGTAGATGATTCTGTTAGGATTAGAAAAGCAATGAGGCATTTTTACATCAAATGCAATTCCCTTTAATGATAGAATATTACTTAGTTAAGATTTTAAGAAATATTATGGATATAAAAACTTTGTCTTTCCTCTATAATATTTATAAAAGTGAAGATGAAGTCTTTTCAAAATGAACGATTCAAATATTTGCTAAATAATTTTGCAATACTTCATATTGCGATATTTTATATGAGAAGTGATATATTCTACATTATTTTAATAGCTCTTAAGTCATAATTTTTGTATACTTATTAATCAGTTTGGGCAAATTTATGTCAATTTAAATTCATTCGAATTAAATTTAAAATTAAAAAATCACATTAAACTTTTAAGGTACACAAAATAAATTGATGTAGCAAATTTACATCGACATTTGCGAAGTGATTCAGGAGATTGTTTAAACAACATTAAATTACGCTTGGGATGTCATCGTATTATTTGTGCACATTAAAGAAAGATGGGAAGAAGCATCTTCTTTCAAAAGTATACTTAGCTTTAATGTGTATATATAATACTTTTGGTCCCAAGTATCAGAAGGTAGACATAGCACTCTCCGAAGAACCAGCTGTTACACTTATTTCATTATCTACTTGCAAATATTGATCGTTATCCGAAAGGCATCTTCAAGAAGATATTGGAATCCGATGAAGAATTTCGTACATACCACTTATTGACTCTCAGATCGGAAACCATGACTCAAAAATGGATTCTCCAGCCCTGGTTTTGCTTCTTACAAAATTTGAACAGTTTGGAAATGAAATTTTTGCCCGGATATTTCCTCTTATGGCTCTACTACGGACCATTCAAGATCATATTTCGTAAGAAATTCGAGATTTTCCTTAATGAGGATTAGATATTTAATGTTTTCTTGAAAAAATACATGAAATTGATCTACGTAAACACGAGACATGACTATTAAATCAATTTCTGTTTTATTAAGAATAATATTTATACATTTACTCCTTTTTTAAGATATTAGAATTATTTAATGAAGAAATGCTTTTGAAAAACAAAATTTCTAAGTAAAATAACTCTACATAACAAATCTATATTAATAATTTAGTAATAAATATTTAAGTTTATCAAGTTTTAATCTACACGTGTGATTGTGTGGTTACAGATTAAAAAATAAGTGCATTCTAATTGAATAAATCTAAAATGTTTATTAATATCAAAATAGGCACGTAAGAGGTAAATGTTTATATTTGTTGTGTTTCTTATTATAATTATTTTTGAATCATCTTTTTATGGAATAATTGACTGCATCTACAATAATAACATTCCACATACTTTTGCATTAAAAATTATTTAATCAACACAAAGAATCCCCTAAAACATGTTTGTACATTTAGGTTCAGAAAAACATGTCTTATTCTGAACTTGTCTTTCAGACATCTAATGAATGCATTTTAAAGTATCACGTTTCTTTTTATGGTCCTTTAATTTATTTACAATAAAATGAATTGAACTGTGCAGAGTTGGTTCTAGTTGATTGTATTTTAATTTAGTTTTAGAATGGATAGTCAAAATGCTTAAAGATAATAACACACATTTTAAAGATAAGCTTCCTTCCAATAAAACATATTTTAAAAATTTTCTAAATAAGTATTATACATCTGTTAGGAACAAAAATGAAACGACCACTGAGATGTTTATTTTATATCATAATTTTACAAAACACAGGAGTCAAAATATCATTTTTAATCTTCTAGTTTTTTTTGTGAATAAAATACACAAATTTACATCTCTTTGTAATGACAAAATCGATGTGTAAACTATTCTAACTTCTATGATTAATTTGATGATGCAGTAGACATTTCAAAACTATCTTTAACAACCAGCATGATATACAGAAGAAATAATTTTTTACACATCATATTTCAATCACCATAAATTTACACGTCCGTCTTTTTCTCTACACTATTTAACGTAGTGAAGCATTTTTAATCTAAAATACGCAGTTTTTAGGGGAGTATTTTATATTATATTAGTGTTTCATTCCTTATCGTATTATTACTTACAAGGAAGAAACAGAAAAGCTTCGAAATATTTATTTTTATCTAAAACGTTTTTCATTTTTTTAAATATACAATGTATTCAAAATTGAAATGTCGGAAAATATTTCTGAAAAATTTAGACACCAGGTAGCATAGTAGAGATCGTGGATACAATTTTTGTCTGTTTAAAAGCAGAAATTTTATATGTGTATAAGAAGGATTAAAAATGATTGACAGCAAACATGGCTAAAAATGGTTTATATTGTTCTTCATGCACTTTATGACACTAAATATACTCGAAATTAACACTACAAACTTTACTATAATGACAATTTAGACACAATAGGTCATAAGTTGGAGTATTCATTTGAACATTTAAAGCCTGCTACGGAGAGTTGCTGCTACTTTAACAGAACAACCTTCAAAATTATGTTCTGAATTGTGTAGTCTAACATCAGTACTGCTTCATGAAGTTGCTGGTTTTGTGTCAAACGAAAACATACTATCTTGAAAGGGCGTCTTCTTAAAATTTCCTCATAAATATTGTTAGAACTAAATTGTTTGTACAAAGATATGTTCAAACTGCGCTATCTTGAATATTTTCATCAGCTATCCAAGTCCTCCCACTTTATTGTACTAACTTACATTTATCTGATAACACTTAACTATACCCATACAATTATCGTGTCGTACCTTTTGAAGGTCCATGTCGTGTTAAATTTTTTCAAATATTTCAAATCTTTAAAAGCATTTTAGAACAGAAAAATGTAAGCTAAGATTCCTGCAATCCTGGTTTTCCTATACCTTTGAATAGCTTGATGATATATTGGGTTGTTCCACTCTCTGTAGGTGAAACGACGAGTTTCCACCGCTATTTTGTAATGTAATGTGTCAGTACTTAGTTACTGTATTTGCCTTATTTACAGATTTATTTTCTCTGATCAATCTTTAAAATTTATAGAGAATTTCTTTCTTTTAAACATGACGCTAACTAATTACAGTTTTTGTGCATTGTCAAAATTAAAAAATAACTGTTATGAATAACAGTACAAATGTAATGAATTTATTTTCTTACATTTTTGTTCAAAAATAAGGTATCACTTACATTTTGAGACCTAATGATTTAGTGCAATATTAAAGAAATGACTAATTTTCCATTTACAAATTTATGATCACAAATGTACAATAAATTCATTAATATATTCGCTTCTGAATTCATTTGAAGAAAATGGAATTTAAGTGAAAATTTGGCACGATAAATGATTCGCAAAATTTATTTTTAAAGAAAATTTTATTTGTATAATTAATAACAATAATAAGTACTATTAAACACGTCGTACTATTTAACACGTTTCTGATTGCTAACGCATACTATTATATTGAAGTCAAGTATGATCCTTAATAATAAACGATTCCTTGATTGTTTTTTTTTTTTCATTCATTGCATATTTTACCAGCAATTAGCATAGTTCAACTTAAAACAGTTTACCATCTCAAAATATAAGAAACATTTTTACTTCTTATATCAGTTACGCCATCTGCAAACATTAATTGAATCATTTTTTTTTTCAAACACTACAAGATACAAATACTTCACACTTAAAATTTTTATACGATTATTACAACTTGAGATTGTATTTTATTTTGTATATTGATATGAAATAATTCAGCATATCGTTATTAATTAGTTAAATGAAACAATGACAGATGTAAATTTTCGAAAAAAGTAATTTCATCGTAACAAATTACTTAAACAAGAAAAGAAACAAATAAAACAAACTTCTAACATTTATCAATTTGCTCGCTGCTAACCATATTGAAAAATAGCTACTTTGAAAAGATATGAAACTTATACATGCAATCAACTGCAATACAATATGATTTCGTGTATTGTGTTCAGCATGCAATAATGTTTTTTTTTTTTTCATTTTGCTTTAAGCATTTAGTAATGCTTCTTTATATTGCTACTAAAATTCAGAGATAAAGTAGAAAGAAAAGCTAGTTTTATGTTTCGTGACATGTGCGCAAATTCTTTAGATCTCGTACTGGTAGAAGACCTTACTTATATCTAATTTAAAAGTTTTACTAAAATGAGGTTGAAACATAAATAATATTTATGTATTTATTAAATATCTATCATGGTTTTGTTTATATATATATATATATATATATATATATATATATATATATATATATGTAAAATTTCTTTCAGAATGTCAGGCAGAGAAACTGGAGGGCCTTCATGTCTTCAGGTTGCCCTTGGACAACATTTATGCCTGCGGAACTACACGAATGCTCAATAAAATAACGGTATGTTTTAGTTACATTTATGGAGTATGCATGTACAAGAATGAGCCATATTTTTTAGAAAATTCATAGTATTTTGATTAATATGTTGATTTTTCTATTTGCAAAGAACACTATATAATATAAAATCTTGTTGCAAAAGAAACGAAGAGTAAAGAAATTACGTTTCAATAAATAAATTTTTGATTACAACGTTATGACAAAAATCATGCCCTTTAATATAACATAATTGTTTCACATTTAAGTTGCAATTATATATTCTTAAAATATCAAAATGTGTTGTGATTCAAATAATCTGTAAGCTCATTTTCCTACATAAAGTGTTAAGATATATTTTGAAACAGTATTCGATATTTCTGTCAGTTTGAGAATAGAGAGGCATTTGCAAGAAATGTTGTTAAATCATCTTGAAAGATAGCGTTGTCAGATCTGCAACGAAATATGTATATATAAAGAGATGCCTAGACAAAATAACGTCTAAGATATGGATGAGACACAAATACTTCTACAAAACTGAAATTTTCATTAAAATAAAACTATGTACTCTACCAATCAGACTTAAGTACTACTTTTCGTGTTAGTGAGAGATTATGTGATTATTTTCAATATTATTCTGTAAAAGATCTTTGAGCAAATATAATGTTAATAAACTTTATATAAGAATATGAATATGAATTATTTTACGCCAAAAGAGGTGTAATTACCATATGGGTTCAAAATAATATTTTATATATATTAAAATAGATTTGGAATTTAATTTAATACTTTTTTTTAAAAAAAAAAAAAACTACTTTCTATCAAAAAATTTTTTAACAAAATATTGTTTTGATGTAAAATATTTCAGAAATTCTCAACAAAGTAAAATTATGTTTTTGGAAACTCATAATCATTGCGTCGATTTTCAGTCTATTTTTAGAGTATGATTTAGTCTACAAATAAAAAATTTAAATTATATGGACAGTATTTTGTTATTAAAGAAATGTCGGAATGGAAAAAAAAAATCTTCAAATGATGCATTCGTAATACTGAATTGTTAAATTTGATTATTTTTAAATGATCACATTAGGGGTATTTAGACTGGCTTTAATCATGATTTTGCTATTTCATTAATTATGTATTTGGAAGAAATTAATTAATTAAACTTTTCAAGCTCTTTAGAGTTTACTTTTTAATATATTTTATTCGAATCGTTATTTTTACATAATAATTATAATTTGAACAATCTGTCAAAAACACGTAATGACATTTTCTTTGCTTCCATGCAATGTGTTTTAAGCTATAGGAATCATACATACCTTTCTATTTGAGTATGCTATTTTCTGTCATCATTTACGTGAGACAATTACTCAATAAATATTTTGTTCATTTCTAGTAATTAGGAATAAATAAATAAAATATCATTTTAATTGTACCGAAGAAATATTTTCATTACGAGAATCCACATTTGCAGATAAAATGTTTTATTTGCTCTTGTGAAATATTAGAGACAACTGTTATGTTTTCTCCATAAAGAAAGAAACATAATTACGTTATCACCGTTTATGTATAATATTGTTTTAACCTTCTTTTTGTCTGTGTGCTCCTCAGGGCGTGCGTATCTACTACCACAGAATAATCGTGGAGGAACCACAAGAAGAGTTGCAGATGATTCTGGTCACGTGCAACATTCCACCCACTCACAACACATCAGATCCAGAAGTAGTTTCCAGAACGAGAAGAAACACCTTGCCAGAAAACTTCGTAGAACCAGAGTAAGTGATTCCATATATTTTACGGGAAGTTCTTTCAATCATACTTAATTACTTTCACTTCACCTTTGCGTAAGTCAGTTTTTTTCCCTTTATGGTTAGTATCTCAAAAGTATTCAATGCATATAAATTTCTTCTTTAGGTTTAAAACAATTTTCTTCCATTTTTTGACACATAAAGTTGTACTTTAATTTTCTAATAAAATATATGATATTGTATGATGTTTCATTTTTTAAATAAATATAACTGGCAATGGCAAATGAAAGTTTTTCAAAAAGGATTTTATTCTATTCTTCAATTTGCTAAAATACGTACTCAAACTTTTACATTTTATTGCTAATGTATTTGAGTTTTGTGAAATTGTAAGGTTAAATTTATTTATATTTTATGACCATTATATGATGTGTTCCGAATTTTATAATTAGATTATTCAATAGGGCATGTGAGGGTGGTTAAAAAAAGTACCCGATTTTGATTGCTGGGGGAGTAAGTAAGGCAAGATGTTGCTTCTATTGTGTGCTGTCATCTATTAACAGAAGCTAAAACAAATTTGATTCTGTTTCGTAGATCAATCTCGATTGCTCATTCTGCCAAATGAAAATTTGATTTATTTCGTGTGCCGAGTTGTAATCTTCCGTTGAGTTCTTACCGTTGATGAGACCTGGATTCTTCATTCTACATCAAAAACCTAGAAATAATAAAACAATATGTTACTTGCGCTAAATCTATTCCAAAAAAGGCGTAGGCAGTTTCATCAGCTGGAAAAATATTGGCAATGATTTTTTGGGATGCAATTGACGTCATATTCTTAGATAAAGGAGAAAACTATCAATGGGCAATACTAAAATCTGTTGTTTTATTCCTACTCCTAACATGAATACTTTTTAGTCATTATCGTATGAAAAGAACTTCATACCATGAAACATATTTAAACGAACTAAGCTTCAAATATGTTTTCCGTAACAATTTCTTTCAATTACGTTTTCGAAACATTGAATAATGCTATTTTGAATGTTTGATGAAGAAAATTTGGTGATTTCATCAAAGTACATATTAGATAACTGTTAATACGGAGGAAAAATTTCTCAATCTGAATACTAATGATACTCAAAAGGAATTTTATTAAATGCTGAACATACATCCAGGTATTTCTGTAGTTATTCAGTACAAATCAAATTTGTAAAAAAAACTAATTTTGATTCATTTTACAAAATTAATTTTTAAGATGAAACACATCTATCAAAATTCTGAAATATTAATTATTTCGGTACGGCATAAGAAGTATTGCATTCTAAGAAATAATGTGTCTGAAGCTAATTTTTAAATTGCTTTAATTTCCAGAATTAAAATTTCATTAAAAAATTCAATATCAGGTATTTCCTTTTTTTATGACTGAAAACATGAAAGCTAGTTTTAAAATAAAAGCTTCCAGATATTTCTTTCATCTTTCAAAAATTTTCTCAAAAATGTAACAAATTCAATAATACCTGCAAGATACCTTTACTTTACCATCTTCTTCTAGAAATAACAACAAAATGTGTTCAATTTATTCTCACACATAGCATACCTTTTCAACGATGTGTATGTAATGATATACGTCTCAGTAACATCAACACCGAAACAAAATAAACTTCCAGGATAAGTCATTGCCTAGAGCTACTTTCCCCACTCACTCCGTGGAATATTTCTGTAAAAAGGCATAAAAAAGGTATAAAAATTCGAGTTTATTTAAAGATGAAAAACTTCTGTGTTTACTCGTACAGGAATGTTCCTGTACTTACTTGCATATCAGAAGAGAGGATTCCCCATGTATATAAAATACCTTATTATATATTAAGAAAGTATTGATAGAAATTCCATTCTTTCCTATGTTATGCTCTTATCTTGTAAAGGAAAAATAGTAGAGAAATGTGCCGCAACAAATCAGTTTCGCTCTCAATCCCAGTGGACCTAAAGGAGGCCATTGAAATGGATTTTCTGCACGACTGAAAGTGTGTGTAGTTGAAAACGACGTGTCTCAAGCATGACTTTAAGTTACTATATTATCGTTTCAAGGTCTTGAATTTTACGACTTTCAACAATGGTTTATTTCTGAAGTGATACAAAAGCTCTGTTACTTTACAATTTTTTTTTTGCTTGCAACGTTATTTTCGTTCTATTTTATAGAGCAGTCACTTAAAGTTGCTTGATTTTAAAACTATTGTAGATTTCTTTAGTAGCAACTTTTTCGAATGTTTCTGTTACTCTTTCTGACAACAAAGTTACAAGCACATAAAAAAAGTTCCATTGAATCAGTTTCGGTAACCATTTTTGAATTTTCAGATATAATTTTATTAACTTGAAATTGATAAGTTCAACGAATTATAGAGGGACTAATATGTTAATGCCTGATCTTGAAACTAGTATCCTCCTTTATAAATACATATAATTAGATTAAATTTACCTCTGCGAAGTACAATCCCGATCAATAGTAAATTAAAAAAAATTACTTGTAAATCATTTTCATACATTATTTGGTTCGATTTGAAACCAAAGACTAAAATAAGTTTCAATAAATTTATTTTTAAATTAATACGTCTGTACACGAAATGGCGATATATTGGGTGATTCTGAAAAGTTAGGGACATTTTTGAATGGTGAAAGTTCACACTAATGCTAATAATTTCCACCAAATAATGTTTGATCTAAATGAAACACAAATGCACTAGCACGTTTTGAAACTGCTTCTCAACAACCGTCGAAACAACATTCTTGTGATTTATTGGGAGAAAAGAAAACTATACATGGAAATGCAACCTGAGGGAGAAGGAGAAACCATAAGTAAATCTACGACACATGGAACAAAAGGCACTGAAACTAGTCCAGTGAATTTATTCTAGATTGCAATCGCTTAAACAGTTGTTAGAACTCCTTTAATTTCATGAAAAATTAGACATATATTTCATTCATGGAACAGGAATCGTAAGTACCACTGAAACAGCCCGAATGTACAGTGAGCGATTTCCCCGTGCGCAAATTAAAAATACAAAAACTCTAATGCTCTTGCATAAATAGCATGAGAAATGGAATTTTTCCTTGCTTCCTAGTCAAAAGCAGGTCGTACAACAATTGACAGAACAACAGATGTGAATTAAGAGTTTTGGAGGTGGTGACTGATCAGCCATGAACAAGCACAGGAGCTGTTGGCCGTAGCCTCGGAGTACTTCACTCTATGACATGGATGTGCTGAAAAAAGAAGAGATTGGAACTATACCATTTTCAACGAGTCCAAGCAGGAACTGAAGAAGATTATTCTTGTCGAAAAGATATCCCCCACTGGCTAGACTTCAGCATGTTCAGATTTTGTGGCAATTACTCTTTTCTCCGATAAATGCTTTTTCACACGAGATGATGCATTAAATAAGTGTAATAAACACGATTGGAATTCCGTAAATCCTATGCGCAACATACGCACTTCTCTATCAATGTTAGGCTGAAAACACAGGCAACCACCTTATGAGATCTATCTTCAGGCCGAACACTTTAACGAGGGAAAATATATCAGGCACTTATTTAAAAGATACTGATAAATTTGCCAGATAATATTTCAGCTAATCTCCTGGGCTATGCGTTTCCAGCTTAATGGAGTCCAGCCTAATTTAGGCAATAGAAACAACGTTATTCTGAAGTCATTTTTCCAAACTGATGGATTGGGCGAGGATGTTCTGTAGATAGGTTAATGCTCTCACTCGATTCGTCATGTATTTTTTGGAGACATCTGAAGAGTTTGAAGTAAGATACTCCTCTTTACCGAGAAGAGGATGTAGTCGAGAGAATTTCAGCTGTTGCTGTGGTGGTTCACGTTATACATGAAATATTCCAAAGCGTACGACAATCCTTTCTTTGCCTCATTTTGTCTTTAATCTCCGTTGGCATTCATTCTTAAGAATAATTATTGCAAATATTCAGTGAAATTACCTCTTTTAACGAGTATTTTATTCTCGTGTTCTGTGTTCGTACCCTCAGTTTACAATATTTCGTTCTGTAGCGGGTTTGCATTTCAATTTTGTCCATGCATTCTTTGCGGAAATTTGCTTTTTTTAATTAATTCCAATTCTCGAAAGAACCTCATTCTAAATAATGCTATATATATATATATATATATATATATATATATATATATATATATATATATATATATATATATATATATATACTCATTACCATAAAAATTTGAGCAACAAAAAGTAAGTAAGAGTGAAATTGTTACGAAAATTGGCATGAAGGTACGTGTCAGGCAAACATGTAAATGATTAAAAATATAGCATGCTTGAGCATTGCGCAATGACATCAGAGGGGGTTGAACTTCTTTCTCCTTGGATTATAAATCAGAAAACCAGATCTTGTTTCCAGGTATTTAATCTGCTGCAGAGGGACGTTTTTTAACTACAGATGTCAATATGCCACTAATATGGAGACAATATGAACAGCTGTAAGAGTTCAAAAGGGAGAAAATCGTAATGATGATGGAAACTGGATGTTTTGCTCGGCGAGCATCTCGCCACTTAATCGCGTTCTGACTTTATTGTGAGGAAATGTTGGGACCAATTGACAAGAAAGAGGTTTGTTATATGTCAACTAGGATCAGAACGCACTCGATTGATCAATAGTTGAGAAGAACGTCAGATGGTAAGAAGCTATCGTGGTGCCCATTACTAGTACTGCCGATACCCACTCAGAGTCACCCTCGTTTGTAGTGGTGTCACGCTCAAAGTGATGGTACTACAACCGAAAGGAGCCGGATCATCTTTAGAGACGAATCCAGGCTCAGTTTGGGCAGTGATGACAATCGTGTACGTCTGTGGAGGCCCCTAGGTGAACGTTTTAATCCTGCCTTCACTGTACTGGAACACATAACTCCCGCAACTGAAGTGATGATATAGGGTGCGTTACATATGACACACGGTAACTCCTAATATTGATCCATGCCACCAGGAAAACCCGGAACCATGTTCGTGATATACTTCAGCCACATGTGTTGCCTCCCATGGTAGTGCTCCAACGAGCCATTTTTCAACAGGACATGTTTATTGCTTGCCCACTCACAGCAAGGGTTTCCCAGGATTGCCTCCTCTATATTTCCACCCTTGTGTTGACTGCTTGATCTCCTGATATGTCGAACATATATAGGATAATTTAGGACGGCAAGTTAGACAGTCTTCGAGTTTGGTCGAATTAATGGCGCGTTTACATCAACTGGGGAACGAGATGTTGCAAAGCATCATAGGAGAATTGTATGTCTTAATGCTCGACCGTATCACATCATGCATTCATGCTAGATGTGGTCCAAGAGGGTACTAAACTCTCTATTTACTTATAATTTTTCGCACAGTAAATGATCATTTTGCTTTGATTTTGTATTCACTTTCTTAGCCTAATGTTTTACTGACGTATGTAAAATTTCGTTTTATTCTGATAACTCTTTTTTGTGCTCAAATTTTTATGGCAATGATTTTATATATATATATAAATTTTCTTACGAAATTCTTATGCGTTTAGATATATATTTGTCATTCGGATTTTATTCATGTTTATTACTTCTAGTGTTCTCAGACCACTTTCTTTTTACTTTAAGATTATAAAACTAAAAACTTCAGTTTTTATATAAGCTCGCATTCAAAATTAATGCGTGTTACTACTGTAGCTTGGGTAAGGAGATAAATATTCAATGTGACTAAAAAAAACTGAACTCGAAACTTAAGTAGAATTTGTACAATATACCTAAGAACACATGACTTATAAATGTAAATAATAAATCTTAGGAGCAACATTCTTTAAATAAACACTTGATGAAAAACTACCACAAAGAAACTACTAAAAAAGAGATAAATAAGGTACAAGAATATAACAAAAGTCTTAAGAGCAGTAAAATTTTTAGTTTTTCTCTTTATGTAACTCTTGAAATTAATTGTTATTTATGTATTTCCTTTACAAAATAAACTATTACTATTTTAAACTACTACTACCTTTACTATTTAAATAAAGTATTGATATAGATGAGAGGAATTATTTCTCCTGATTTGAGCTCCGTAATATGTAATTCTAAAGAACCTTCTAAGAGATAAAACTCAAAGTAAAAAATAATTAAGAAATTTGTATGCCTTTGAATTTTTAGGACTGTATAAGTCTTACACAGGTTTACATTTCTTGCGCTAAATTAGGAAAAAATCTTCATCTACTGTATCATTCATCTAAAAAAATGAGATATATTTTTACTTTTATCAGAACAACAAACCTGTTTTTTTCTTTCTGTTCATTAAATCGATATTTACAAAACGCATTGATACGTAACATTCTTTTATTATTATTTTCACCATTTAGTGTGTAAAACCGAAATTATATTACAAATATAATAAAAAATTATAATAATCTAAAATTAAAATTTTATCTGTACTCGAATCATTATAAAAGTTTTGACACTTGCTAATTCTCTCGCTTTCTCATTTCAATGTGTTTGTAACTTAATTTTCTATTCTAAGCTGAAGAAAGATTGTTTTCTTACAGAACACCAGAAATTCTTTAAGTTCTTTTCATTCACTGAAAATAATACTAATTTTCAGCCATCGAAAATGAAAGGATAAATGATTATTTTCAAAAGAATAGCTTAATCAAAAAAAAAATGTGATTGATCTCGCTAGTTTTGCTCACTTACAATGACCTCTTTTTGAAGAAAAGCATTGATACTGTGCCATTTGAGATAAAAAGTTCAGATCGTTGTTTCGTTCTAAGTACAGAAAGTTTTCCAAAGCAGCATTTAGAAAGGACCGTTGTTCTTAATAAGTTTTTCGAGAAACCATTTATTCTTTCTTGAAGGACAAACCTTTACTGTTAATGTTTCTACTTATTTTACTTTTCGTCTTGACAAAAACTAAGAAAAAGTCCTCAAATTATAATGCTATTAATATATTTACGAGTATATATTATTTTTATTTTTTATACAACAAAAAACGATAAGTAAAAATACCAAAAATATATGCAGGAGTTAAAGTTAGTGCGATAAAATGTGTATCGTATATTATTTAGTAATTATATTATAATTTTCTTAAAAAATACTCTTTATTTATGAAAATCAG
>BMAW01028818.1:19462-29688 GCA_019974015.1 Nephila pilipes | reverse complement strand
AAACCAACATATTAGTAACTGATTTACCTTTCCACACATTAAAAAAAAATTTTAAAGCCCTCATAATTGCTATTATTATTATATAGAAAATTTAAAAAACACATGAATGACATATTTGTTAATTACTTATAGTACAATAAATGGTATTTCTATATACAATAAAAGTAACACGTAACTGAACTAGCTAACAATCAGGAACAGCTCTAGCTAGGAAAAATCTCAATGTGTTCTTAGAGTAGTTATGACTAATAACTCCAAAATTGCAGTCATGGAAGAATGTAAAATCTGATATTTTCTTTCAAACCATTGTATATAAACTGAATTTAAAAGTCTTCTTGTGTAAAGAGTATTTCAAATTTAAAATAACAAAAGCGAGAAGATGGAAGTAATATTTAATGAAAAAAAAAAAAAAAAACGAAAGGAAACTATATACCTTGATTTCATTGATTTTGTTATATATATATATATATATATATATATATATATATATATATATATATATATATATATATATATATATATAAGGTTTTGGCTTATTTTTATTGGGACCTTATTACTTAACAAAAATGAGTTTATTATGAATCCATTATAATTTTTAAGCTAGGAAATCACTTTAACGTGCTTATTCTGAGGGTTATATTTTTTATATCAGTTACACTTGTATTTTATTTCTGTTAAATAATTTTTAAAACATACTAGCCACATATAGATTCATGTCATGGATTTACTATTTTAATTTTAAGAAAAATATATTTTCAGGACTACTATTCCAAATTATAAAGGTTTAGGAAGTTTTATACACGTATTTATGGGATTAAGTGTGTATTGAAATTATATGAGAATCGATAATCATATGTATATTTAAGAAAACGTGATAATACTTTATTTGAATGGAAAAAGTTTTAATGAGAGGAACTAAAAGCATTTATTTTTCTTGTGTTACGCGATGCATAAATTAGGAACTAAATTTATCCAATGTAAAAGAAGTATTAGAAGAGATAACTTAAAGTTGCATTTTTGTAGTTTTAAATAGAACTTTGTGTTAACAAACCCATGGGAATTAAGAGTTGGAAGTTCTAATGGAGCTAAATTAAGCAGCATTAGCATAAAATTGCGCATGCATAATCATTTTCTTGATAGAAATGAAAAGATGGGGGAGAAGTGATTTAAAAAAAAGAGTGTGTGTTAAAACTTTCAGTAGCTTAAAATTGTACAGGTTAGTAATAACTTATGATAAAATCAAATGGGTTTTCGATGTTTTATTAATACTTGAGCATCATCTGCTTATAATTCATTGAAGGGAAATAAAGGTAGTTTTTCATTTACGTAGATGCGGTCGTTCGGTCGGAAAGAGTTCCAAACAAATTTTTTATAAATATTAAGTAACAATTCTTCAAATGTATTATTTTTATAAATGAATTAAGATTGGTAGCTATTTGTGCAGAACTACTCATAATAAGAAATTAAAGCTTTTGTTTTGAATAATTCACGGTTATTTTAGTACAATATGTGATTTTGAACACTTTTTCCCCCTTGATCAATTATTCTTCGTCAGTATTGAAGTAAAACTCATAACATTTTATTTTTTGAAAAATGAGCAGCTTTGTGAAGTGCATATTCTGAGGAAATTACCAATGCAAAGGTAATAAATTAATTTGTCGGATTTACTTTGTCAAATAATTAACAATACTTTAAGATTAAACCTCAATATATCGATTTTTCTTAATAAAGCTTTTCACTAATAGTACAATATTAGATTATATATCTTACAAATCAGTTTGTTAATCTTGACATTATTACGAAAACTTCTTTGAGCTAATGAAATAGCAATCCTGGTTCTTGAATTTGGGAAAGCACATTTTTTCATGAATATGTAATTAAAATTTTACATTGAGTTTGATATATTCACTTGCCTATCATCAAAATAGCTTTGAGTTTTTCTTACAGTGAAGTTATATATGATCATCTAATGTATCCTTATTTAACTGAATGAACACTTTAAATGTTTTCTCTTTTATCCTTTCAAACGGAAGTTTCAATAGATTTCTATACTTGGAAACAAATTTTTTAACATTTGGAATAAAAGTATCGAGTCAAATGTTTTATTTCCCTTGTTATTTATAAATATATTTTGTAAGTACTTAATTTTTACAGATCAACATTCTTACAATTTCTTAAAAATACTTTTTTATAGCTACGTCAACATCACTGATTATATCGTGGCCAGTGCACCTGTACCCTATTTAAATTTGGCGGTCAGACAACATGGCAAAATAATGGATACAACACTGAATGTTCAACCTGGAACACCTTTAGAAATGCTTATCTATCTAGACAGAAAAAGCGCAGGTAAGAGTTTCTTTTTTCTATAAATTATTCTTAAATGAAATATATATTTATTGTTCTTCACAGATGTGAAAAAATTTCCTACAAATGACATTAAAAGGCTTCGACATTTTGTCAACACTTACTCAAAGTTCTATTAGCTAGAATTGGAGCTAATTCATGCAAGTGCTGTCAATTACAGGGCATAGTGTGGATATTTGCCATCCATTGCGAACCCGAAATTTTCCCTATAGATATAAAATAACAAATATATGAATAGCCCCCTATAAATATAAAATAACAAATATATGAATAGACCCCTATAGATATAAAATAACAAAATAATATCACGAAAGCTTTATATATAAAGCTCGAGAGTCTAACTAGATTACTTACAATTTTTAACACTAGTGGGGTTCAAAATATTACAGCATTTCATGACAGATGGTAAATTAAAGTAAATTGTTGATAACATTGAGTGCTGCCATCCGTTAAACGGAGCCGAAACAATTAATTTTGATTCGCATTTCCTGCTAAATCAAAATTTGACTGCTGTCGCATCGAGTGTCGTCTTCATTTAGCGTAGATTCTCACCATCGATGAGACTTGAACTTCTCATTACACATCGAAAATCAGCAACTATCAAAAAAATGGGTTATTTCTGGTTCTGGTGAATCATCTCCAAAGAAGGTGAGGAGGATCTCATTGCTTGGAGATTTTATGACGAACAATTTTTGATGGGCGAAAGACGTTAAGAACTAGTAACGAATACGAGTAACTGAGACTTCGACAGCTATCTAGTGAATCATGATGCTTATTAAAAACAATCAATTTTTGATGCTACGAGTGCAAACTCTTTGGCCTTTCTAAGGACTTATTTTTGCACCTTCGAACATAAAAACAAATAAAGAACTTTTTACGTGGGTAATACTGCAAAGCTATTTAAAAGTTTAAAAATAAGGATTAAAAATATTTCAATTAGCACTTGTAAGTATCCTACGAATTGTACAAAACAAGTAAATTTTTACAATAACTATTAAATTTAGGTACACCCTACAGTAAAGTAAGGTAAATTTGAAAGAGGGGCCCACAGCGGCAAAGATGCGGAGGGTGGGAAGAAGCTCTAACCTGGCTAATCCTGACTTCAGCATCATGCCACAGTCATTAGATAAGATAACAGTATTGTCATTCCGATTACATAGTTATTTATACAGAATTTCAAGGCAATATGACATGTGGAAGTGGTTTGATTTCAAGTTGTAAGATAAAGAATTAAAAAATGATCTGGTATGCCAAAAATCATCCAACTAAAGCAATAGCTTCTTGGATGGCTAATATATTATTCATATATAATTGTTATATATCTTTGCTAAATATTATACAATGACGTTAGAGGTCTAATACTTTTTAAATATTAATCACAAACTCTATGTCAAAACACAGATACTTTTTTTTCAGATACTTACGGATTACTTACGAGTTTTCTGAAGGTAACCGACAGTTCACCAAATCAAGAAGAAGTTATCATAATGAACGGGTATGGATTCTAATATATTGCTTTATGGATACAAACTATGTCATAAACATGTTTCTTTACAGTGAATAAATCTTTAATTTACTATATTAAGTTATTAAAGTTCTTTTTTATATTATATAAACTAAACATGTCCTACATTATATACAAGAAGTTCAATGCGCTATTTAAATCATTGGAAATTGAGAAGGAAATGAAGTAATCCAAATATAACAATAATCAAATGTCTACATCTACATTATTGTCACAATAAACAGTGCATCCATTTTAACTCGAAGCTGAAGAATTTAACATTTAGGTTTTAAAAAAAGTTCGAATTATAATGTTAATAATTTTTATCATTAGTATAGCAGTAAATATGATCATGTCCATAAATTAAAGATAATTCAGAATGACACGAAAATCGAACTCTAAAGTAAAAATTTCACCTTTCGAATTCTCACACACATCTTCAAGAATAATATGAAAATATAGGAAACCATCAGATGACGCTGATATTATGTAAAAATGATGAGAATGTAAGAGAGGTGTATATAAGGAATAGTAGCAATGAAGTAAAATTGTTCTTAAGCATTCTTAAAGCCACTCAGAGTCACAATTGAATAACTAGAATTGAATAGTTATGTATGAGAGCATGTATGGGAGATGCTTGGCCGACGAGTAGCAGTTCGTTGACCACCTCCTACGTGTGTACCGGAACATCGGACAGCATTGCTTGCTGAGTGGAGTAATCTTCGCCGAGATTAGCTCGATAATTTGATACTCAGGTGTTTTTCTGGCTATATTTCATCGTATGGGAGACATACAAGGTATTAATAATCACACCAACCGTGTAGTGGTAATTTTTTAAGCGAGATTTTTTTTGTAATTGTTCTAGGGATCAATAGTCGTAGTTTTCATGAATGATATAATATATACATTATCTTTTTCTTCTATATCTTTTGTTTAATAAATAGGCTTTGTGAATATGTCACGTTTGTTTTATTTCTGATCTTTCATTTTCCAGAGCTGGTATTACCCTTAATTTATGGACCTAAGTATAGTAACAGAATGTCGATATATTTCCAAGTAAATACTTATCTTGGCACAGTTTTTAAATTTAATTATTTTACCGACACATTAAAAATTTCCTCTCAGTATTCAGCTGGTTATTTTTGATTAATTTGTACAAGCGGAAGTAAATCGTAGCTCTCCTATTTTTTTATTATAACTTTGAAAAAAAAAAGTAACAAAAACACATATTTTGAACTTTTGATAAGCATACTAAACAGTAGGCATTCTAATTTATAAAATGTTAACGACAATATTGTAATGTGCGAACTATTTATAACTTCATGATAAAGTTAGATTGTAATTAATGCAAAAAAATGTATCATGTTTTGAATACATAAAATGACGGAAAATAGACGTAGCGGAATTTTAAAATTCTAATAAATGCAAGCATATCCAACTCAAACTGATAAATGCAAGCATATCCAAATATTCTTTCCTTTTCTAATTTCCCATTTTCTGAAAGTAGGCAAAATGGGTATCAGTGTAATATTAGCATCAAGAAATAATCAAATGAAAGCACTATTGAATCTTCCAAGTTTATATGTACTTAAAATATACGTTTCAAATCTTCGGTAAGATTTTTTATGTTGATTAATGAGATTCACTTTAGGAATTTATTCATTTTTTTTTATGAACTGTTTAAAAGTATTTAGCAAAATTCACTGTTTCATGCTGAAAATTTAATGAGACGTAGATCTTCCTACACATGCATTAAAGAAACGAAAATGATGTTCTGACATGCTAAGATTAGCATTTCAAAACCATTAATTTCTTCATACATAAACAAACTGAAGAAGAATACTTATAAATAGAATTTATTATATTTTTTCCTTAAACTTAGAAGTTTAGTCTTCAAATCCATAAAGAAATTTAATTCATTTAATGTGTGTTTTACGGCTTTGGAAAGTTCTACAAAGGTCCAAGTTCTACAAACTAAATTTAAAAACCTGGAAAAGTGAGATCTTTTCGAAAAAGACGAAAATTTATTATCAGTTCAGAAAAAGCTTCTAGAGTTTTTTTCAACCTTTAAAGCTAACATGGCTTTATAAATAGGTGAAATAAACATGATTTTTTTTATCGTATGAATGTTTAAATATATGCGTAAAATTTTGTTGAAAACTGATGCATGTTAAATTGATAGAAGATAGTGTGTGTGCATTTGTTTTATTTCTTTGCTCAAAAATTCTTTATCGCAAAGAAGAAGCTCAGCAATCACAAAATTAGGAAACCTTAAGTTATTATTAGAAACATAACAAACGAATCCGAAAAAAAAAAAAATTAAAGCAGGTAAGAAAAATTATTTTTTATAATTACAAAAACTTAACAGTTAATATACACAGCATATATATATACAAAACAATATATAAATATTTATATCATATTTATATACTTCCATGATCTTTGTAAAATACTAATTATAACCACTTAACCTTAAATAAAATTTATTAGAACTATAAAACTAAAAGCTAAATAACTACAGAACTATTTGAAAAATCAGTACATTAAAAAAAAAAACTTACTGAAAACCTAATTAAAAATTTTATCCTAAATTAAAAATAAACAAAACAAATATTCTGATGAAAATAAGCCAAGATTTTTAAAAATACTATTATATACATAATATGAATTCCATCCAAAGACAAGACATTAGCAAAAACTACAACCAATTCAACTATCAAACAATCTTAATGAGCATAACAAAATCAAGATAAAAGACACACACACACACACGCATATATATATATATATATATATATATATATATATATATATATAATGTAATGATTCAACTTTAATTTATAATAGTTTCAGTGAAAAAGTAATTTAAGTTCCTAATTTTTCCCATTCTCTCATTTAAAACTAAAGAGTTCATTCTTATTTTCTGATACAATTCCAAATTGCCCTTTAATTTATGCGATAAATCCCTCATAAATATCTGATGATCTTCTGGTTTTCACGATTGAAGACCTTTAGGAATAATATCTACTAGGCTGTTGTAATCCATGTAAATCTCTCAGAATCTCTACACTTATAACATGTGATCTATTGCGTGGAAAAGGTAAAAATCCCTTTTATATAACGAAATGTTTGGAAACATTCTCTTTCTTTTTCCGTCTTCTGCGCTCTTGTGTTGTACTTCAAACGGCGAAGTTATAAATCCAGTTATATGGATATTCTTTCCCTCTCTCAGCTAAAGTAAAATAAACAACAGTGTTAAATGTAAACTTCGCCTCGACTTATTTTATTTAATAAGAAAATGTCGAAATCTTTATATATATATGTGTGTGTGTGTGTGTGTGTGTGTGTATAAAACGTTACTATTCTTTATAGTTACTAAGCAGTTTGAAATAAATCGCAGTAAATGAATAACACGTATGTCCATCTATTTCTGGCACTAACACTCAGAAATCTTTTCCAGATGTTCCATTGATCCTTACATCTTCGGCAATTTCCAATCCCTAGAGAATGGTGACGCTCTCTCCGCAAAGTTTAGAGCGTTCAAATTTCCAGACGCCAATTACGTCCTCTTTGTCGGCACCGTCAGTGTCTGCTTACAACAGTGCAGAGGAGTGAGTATACAGAGAATCAGCTTACCCAATTGCATTCGCATTAAAATCGGAATTTATTCGCATATTTGCCTTTACAGAAAGGAAATCCATGCATGGATTATTTTACAGAAATATGAATGATATGATATGGTAAAAGCTATGGTAGGATTGATAAGAATAGGGACGAAAGTTTTTTAAATCTCATATTAGTAGGATTTTTGTATTAAGAATGTAATAACGTCACTAAACAATTTTTAATCATATAATATTGTAAGCTTTTATAATGTGTAATTATTATTATAATATGTTTGATATTCCTTATTTTTAATTTGTTGATGTTTTCACTCTTGAATCATCACATTTTTACTGCATTACTATTATTAACTATACGATTGTTGAAACCTGTTAACTGGTATGTTACATACATGAAATTATTACTTTTTATTTTTCTCTTTTATATAGCGAAGTATTGAAATATTAAGTAATTTTGAATAATTTGGCATTTTAAAAGTTTTCTCTTACATATTCTTACTGGTATTTTCAAGTTAATTTTTTTTTTCAGTTTTTATTTATTCAAACTAAAAGTTATTTATCTTTCTGTATAAAATATGTTATATTTTACAGATCATGATTTGCTTAAAACAAAAGATAATTACTCTCGCGATTGATTAATAAATAAAAATAAAATTTAAAATTCGATTAAAAATGATAAGCAAAAATATGTGAATACATGCATATGTGTTAATATTGATTTGAGATATCAATATCAAGTTTAGAAAAAATTATAAATTAAAAAATAATATTGGCTTGTAATTCTTTTTGGAACTAGTTTACAAAATCATTATCATAGCTGCTAACTTAGCAGTACGTGGCTGTCGTAGCCTAGTGGTCATGGTTTCGGATTCGTAACCGGCGGTTTTCGTTCAGTTACGGATTCGATCCTTGGCCACTTAACGTGTAGCCGGGGCTGATGCACATTAAATAAGTCGGACCCCAAAGTCCTCCCTTTGGTGTGATGTGGAAGTTAAGAAAGGAGCATGCAGCTCAGGTGTTGCCTCGTCACTTGACAGATTTTCAAAATTACGAGGTCCATCGCTTCGTGTTGCTTCTAGTGCGACGTTATTAAAAGCTAAACTAAAACCTAGCATTACTGAATCTTATAAATTTATAGTAAATTAATCATTTACACTTAATGTAAATATGATACTATATTGATAATTAAAGAGTTCAGGTATCGATAAAATGTTTAGTTATTGGGTGTAGTATTTTTAATAATAAATGTAAAAATTGTCAAATTTTACATTGATATTCAATAAGCAATAAATTAATTTGAAGTTGTACTTTACAGATCTAATTAAACATTTTTATATATACATACCGATGCTTGTACAAATTAATAAACTGCAGAAAGTCCCATTCACAATATCTTGCGTAGGAAATAACGTTTCTTTCACAATATTCAAAGCAAAATTAAAATATTCCATTATTTGAAACGTCACCAGATGTTTTTCCAATGAATGTAACGATAAAATATCTCGGAAGAATTATTATTTCAAAAGCAATCGGAAATTTTCATAAAATAGCAGAAAAGGGATCTCCGTATGGTAAAACTCGTCTTTTCAAGTCTAGCAAAACAAAACTCATTTTAATGCATGAGTTTGTGAACTCGAGGAGTTGTGAGTGTTTCTTTGAGTGCATCGTCGTTATAAGACTTAAAAGGGTTCTTTAAAATTGCTCTTACTCCTCGGCTATATTTGAAACGATTTCTATCTTTTGAAATGGTTCTCTCATAAATTTCAAAGGCAAATAAAATTTTGAATTTTGATGAATCAAGAGTAGTTATAAATATGCAACAGAGTTTTGATTTCAAATATTGTAATTCTGTTCAAAAACATATTACTACTATTCTTCCTGATTCTCTTTTCATGCTAATTAAATTTGTTAAATATATGTTATGGAAGTTTCTCCATTTTTTTCAATAAGGGATATTGTGAAAAAATCCATGCGAATTTTTTAAAAATTGTAGACTCTTGACCTAAACGGATAACTTCGTCTAATAAAGGGTAACAAAATTATGAAATTGAAAAAATGATTTTTGAAAATTGTATTACTAAGAAACATGATTTTTGGAAATTGTAATGCTGAAAAATATAATTTTCGTAAAGTTCATATTAATGAATTTATGAATTTTCTCTGAATGATTATAACAAAGAAAAGTCATACAACTGCTGATTTTATTTAATGAACCATTGGGCTATATATACAATATTCAAAGGAACATATCTTAAATTTCCGATTAACTATAATTTGAGTGCAATCATACAAAACTTTTCTCTAGTATATCCAAAATTCTGTATTGATCAAGAATGGGGGGATAATTAAGATATTATCGATATTATTACAGAAATGTATGTGCTAAGAATGCAAAATAATACTTCCATTTAAATTCGGTTAATTCACTACATGCAATAATGTTTAAAGTTATCATTTTTGTTTAAAAAATGTACCCTTCCGCTGCAATAGTAGTATTATTCATTTCAAAGAAAGACCTAATCACAAGTAGCTAAATATTAAAAATTTTAATACGTTAACTTTTCTAAAGCGACTATCAAGAAAGTGTATTACTTCTGGATGAATCTAAGTTCTTTTGTTTTGAAATATGTTTTGTCATATTGGAGAAAATAAAACTTGGTAAGAACTGCATTATAAACGACCAAAATTTAACAGAACTCCTTTTTATGTAATGCTTGATTCAATTGCATCGG